>PVJD01009948.1:0-57891 GCA_004026545.1 Mormoops blainvillei
TCCACCTGTCCCCCTGCCCCTTCCCCTCTTATTTTCTAGCTGTTACAGGCCAGAGGCACCCGGATGTGAGGTCCCAGATCGCCTCCAGGGACTTGGGGTTCCGATCTGAAGTCCTTTATTTTTGTACCGTGGGGTGGGCCCCCAGCTCAAGGTGGAGGAAGCCTTCTTCCTGCCACCACCTCTGTCTACACCTGCGGGGCTGTGACCTACCCCTGCCTCCCTGGTGGGCCCTGGCCTGCCGGTGGCCAAAGTGTGGCCCTGTCCAGCTGTGTCTCCCAAGCCCCTATGTCCCCTCTCCTGAAGCCCCCAGCTGCATGGCGGATACAGTCCCTCGTGGTCCAGTCACATCGCCTCCTTGAGCCTTAGTCTCCCTGCCACATGGATTCAGTCCTCCCCTGCCTACCTCACAGGGCTGTTGTGAGGCCACATCCAAGGGGAGCAGGGTCCCCGGAAGCCCTCCCTCAGGGAGCGAGCCTTCCCCAGGGTGGGCACCCTCTTTACCCTTCCCTCCACGGGAAGGGCCAGTTTAGCCCCAGGTGAAGTTTGGGCATTGGTGGAGGATGAAGGGAGTGGGTTGGCCCTGTCTGAGGGGGTGGGGTGACATGGCCTTCACCTGGACTGCTTCCACCCCCACCTGTACTGCTGGGGACAGAGGGCCCCTGGCCAGGAGCCGGCAGGCAGTGGCTCAGCAGGGGCAGGGGGGCCACTCAGGAACTGGTGATAAGGGAGCGGGGACAGGGAGAGGGGCACACTCCCTCCTCCGATCAGGGGCTCCCCTGCGTTGATGACTTCCCAGCGGGGTACTTCTCCGCTGCGTCTGGCCCCACCATGTAATAAAAGCTGAAGAGACAGCTGGCCTGCCTGCCTCCTCTTTCTCTGGGTCACTCTTGGGGACAGGGGCTAAACTCAAGGTTGGTAGATGACCCAAAGGTAACAGGGACTTTTCCCAAGGCCCAGGGACCCTGCTTTGTCACTCCGCTGTGTGTGGGCTTGGGGGCTCAAGGCGGGGCCCTCTGCTCAGACACCAAGGGCATGCCTCCATTTTGGCCTGCACCTCTCTGGGCCTCAGTTTCCTCGTCTATAGAATGAAATGTTGGACCAGATGATTTCCAAGGCCCAGTCCCTAGAGTCATGAGACAGCCCTAGGGCAGCCGGGGTTGCTGGGGGTTGGGGGAAGTTGGGCTCCAGGACACCGGGTTCTCTCAAGCCTGGCACCCTGTCCTCCCACTTCCCAGCCTCACCCCACTGTCCAGGTGGCCCTCTGCTTACTGCCTTAACCCTGGGCTGCCTGAGGCTACCTCTGCTCATCCTAACGGCCTAAGACACCCCTGCTTCGTTATGACAACTCTGGGTCACCTCTACCCCTCCCTATGGCTCTACCCTCTGTCCCAAGTCCCCGGAAATAGAAACACCCAGCTACCCACCCCACTTTGTCTTAGAGTCCTCAGCCCCTGGACTCTCTCTCCTGCTCCACCAGGACGCCGCCCCGCCCACCCTGGCCCACGCCTCTCCCTCTGGAGTCCCGCAGAGTATCCGCCTCGCTTAGCTCAGTGCTGCTGGGGCACAGCCCTGCAGGGCGGTGACCCGAGGCAGAGGCCATCCTGGGCCAGGCCCTCCCACTCAGCAGCACGGGGGGGTGGGGGGGTCCACCACTTCCCCTCAGGGTGTCCCGCTTGCTGAAGCTGACCTCGCTTTTTATGTCCAACTTTGCTGCAAAGGCATCACCAGGAGCTTGTTAAAAATAGACTGCCCGCCCCACCCTCCCCCGACTCAGTATACTAAGACTAGTGTAGCCCCATTCAGTCTCCAAAACCAGGCCTCGGATCAGACGGTTTTATTCTGGGACAGCTGAGCTCACCTCCAGGTGAGTGGGCAAGGGGGGCCCAGGGGCGGGTAGGGGTGTGGCGAGAACCCTGAGCCCAGGGCTCCCCAACCCTTTGGCTCACAGGGGCAGCTGGCCCACTTGGCTGTCTCCAGGGCTCTGAGGGCCCCTGCTCGGGGACAACTTCACCCCTACCTCTCAAGTTAGGCTGAGGGCTTCAAAGGCTGGAATCTGCTCTCTGGAGAGGGTGCTGCCCAAGCAGCCTCTGCATTGGGGGTGGGGCAGGGGTGGAGGGCTCAGACATTCCTACTGGGACCTCGAAGCCGCATCCTCGCTGCTCAACGATTTCCCCCCAAAACCGGCAGGGGAGGACGGGGCAGGAAGAGAGAATCTGGAGGCGACAGGCTGGATGTGACCCCACCGGTTGGGCCTAGTGACCATCCCGGCCACTCCAGGAAGCCTCGTCCACCAGCTGAGGGCCTTCCTCGTGCCTTCTCTGGTTTGATGTCAGGGAGCAGGCTCGGGGACAGGGTGCCACCTGTTGCTTCTACAGGGCTCTGCCACCCCAGAAAACTTGCTCCCCTGCCCAGTGGGTGCCCTGAGCTCTCTGAGTCCAGGGGGTGGGCCCCGGCTCCGCAGGGGGCAGCTTCTCAGGTCAACACCTGCTGGATCCAGCCAATCACACCTGTGATGCGGGTGTAGACGCCAAAGTAGTTAGGCCGGCCGCAGCCCAGGCCCCAGCTGACCAGCCCGGCTAGGAACCAGCGGCCGCTGGGCTCCCTGCACACCAGCGGGCCACCCGAGTCGCCCTGAAAGGGGGAGAGGAGAGTCAGGGCTACATCAGGGTAAAGGTGCCCCCGCTTCCAGGAGAGGGTCCTGACTGCTGGGGGCTCCTGAGCGACATCAAGGAAGGCTCAGTGCCTCTCGAAGCCTCAGCTTCCCTTGTCCCGTGGCCTGGCCTTCAGCATGTCCTGACTGTCCTGGATCTTGCGGGGTGGGGGGGTGTCCATACGCCCCTCCACCTCTGTTTCCTTCTGTGGGCTCCTCCTGGTCCTCTACTGTGTTACCTCGGACAAAGAGCCTGTGGCGGGCAAGGAGTAGAACCGGCTCTGAGCCTCAGACTGGCCTGCCCACCACGTGTGTCTTCTGATCTGTGGCCTGCAACCTGGGGCAAGTCCCTCAGCCTCTGGTAAAGCAGGGACAGCCATCCCCTGCCTTGCTGGGAGCCCACGAAGCTTCAGCAAGCTGGAGTGAGCAGGTGGCCAGGCCCCGGGTGAGGTGAGGTGAGTGTCGCCCTCTCCCTCCTCTAGCTCAGTGCCGCGGGAGTCACCTGGCAGGCATCCTTCTTGCCCTTGTGGTAGCCGGCACACAGCATGCGGGGTGTCACCTGGTAGTGATAGGCCTCGCTGCACAGGTCCTGCGGGACCAGCTGCACGTCCACCTTCTGGAGACCATTGCTGGTAGGGCCTGCCCGGTGAGGTTGAGGCGGAGGGCAGAGGTGAGAAGATCCACAGGCCCAGGAGGCCCCGCCCTTTCTCCCACTGTTTCCTTTGCATCTCGGGAGCCCCGCTCCGGCCCCGCGTACTCCCTCCCCACCCCCTGCACCTCTACCACTTCATGGTCACTCTGTTCTGGCTCCTCCTCTGCGTGGCCCATGGGCACAGAGCCCCCACCCAAAGCCTGTCTGGGCGAGTGTCTTCTCCAGCTTTTCCTCCCCTTCCTCCTTCCACTTGAGGTCTCTTGGCCGCCTCCCCTCTGCTCTACGACAGTCCCAGGGGATTTTTCCCAAGCTCACATCTGACCCCTCCATTCGCCCTCTAAAGCACCCCAGCATCTCCCCACGGTCCAGCCCAGTGCTTCTCCATGAGGGCTGCATGTAGAAGCCCCCAGGAGCTCCCCTATGCCCTGTGCCTGGTCTCACCCGGAGATCTGTTCACCTGGGGTGCGCCTGGCATCCGCGTTCTTCCTGAGGCCCCCAGGGGGTCTCTAAAGCACAGGTCAAGAGACCCCCGCAGGTCCTTCCCCAGCTCCACCTGCCCTGGCTGCCCTCTGGCGCTGGCTGTTCTCAGGGCTCACCGGGGTGCCCTCCCCCTCTGCCAGGACAGTGCCAACTCATCTGCCGAGCCACAGCTTAGTCTTCCGGCCCCCGGGAAGCCTCCTCCACCTTGCCTGTGCAGGTCAGCTCTTAGCACTGCCCGCCTCCCACGAAAGTTCTCCTTTCACCTTTGTATCCCCTTAGCCCGGCTCAAGGTCTGCCATTTAGCAGGTGCTCATCAATGTGTCATCGAGAGACACATTTGCTTTACCACTGTCCTCCATCAACCCCTTGGACAAGTCGCTTTTCGTCCGGGCCTGTTTCCTCATCTATAAATGATTTCTACAGTCCTGCCTCCACATTGTAAATCCCTAGACACATTTTGAAAGCCATGACCATGAAGGGCAGAGGGCATGGCTGTAGTCGGCCAGCCCAGGCCTGTGTTCACAGAGCTGAGAGATGGCCTCCGGGGACAGCAGGCTCTAATCTGTTTAGGCAGGAAGGGGAGAAGCCCCCAGTTTCTGAGAGGCGGTGGCAGGAACGGCGGGGGCTCTGGGCTCAGGCAGTCCTGAGTGTTCCAGTCTCTGCTCCAGCCCACTCTAGCTATGTGTCTTTGAGCAACTGCTAAATGCCTCTGCACCTCGGTTTCCCCATCCGTAAAATGGGGTCATAAAACCCACCCTAGCGTTACTGGGTGGGTTAAATGAAATCACGTTCCCCTAAAATCCAAACTTAATTAGGAGCCTCTCCTGCCCCCGTTCCAACAGACACACATTACCCCTTCACCCCTCACTGTCCAGGTAGCAGAGGGTTGGAGCTTGCCTGCGAGGCAGTGGGGTCCCTGATCTGCCCCTTTACCCCACACGTATTCCCTAAGATAAACTTCCATGATGTCAGTTCTCCTTAAATGCCCTTGCATGAGGAAGGGAAGGGCTAGGAGGGCAGCGACCCATGGGTAGTCACAGGGAAATATATATATATTTTCCCCCTGTGAAATCCAACCCTTAATCCCAGGATTTGCAGGCCTGGGGGTAGAGTCCTGGCCCCCTTGCCCCACCCTCCCCAGGCTAGATATTAGGGGAGGCCCACCACACCCATCTCCCCACCCTGTTGGCCTGCTCACCACCCTCGCGCAGGGCACCCCAGCCCGTGATCCAGCAGTGCAGGCCCGGTTCGAAGAAGTGGGAGCGCGCGGGCAGGCAGACGGGGCGCACGGCGGCCGAGCGCACCACGGGGTGGTCCAGCTGCAGCAGGGCCACGTCGTAGTCGTGGCTGTCCTCCTCGTGGTAGGGGTGCAGGAACAGGCGGCTCACCTTGAAGGATACCTCGCCCGGCCAGCGTGAGCTCTGCCACACCTTGCCCAGGAACACCGTCCACAGCGCTGGGGAGGCCATGCTGGGGGCGGGGAGGTGCCCTGCTCAGCGGCTGCCTCGCCCATCCCAGGCCCTTAGAACAGCTGGCTTCCCCACCTGGGACAGCGTCCCCCACACCCGTCCCCTCCCCCTCTGGAAGGCTGGGTCGCTGGCACAGTGTTCATTGTCCTCCCTAGGGCCCGCCTGCCTGGGTTCAGCCCTAGCTCCAACCTTTCCTAGGTAGGTGTGTGTCTCTCTAAGCCTCAGCCTCCTCATCTGTGAAATGGAAACTGCATCTTCTACTCGTGTTTCTGGGGGAATACAATGAGACTGTATATAGACAAATGAGCAGAGTGCCAGGCACGTGACAAGTATCCCTCCCTTTTTATCTGTGTGCTTCACGGGCGGGTCTGCTGTGAACTTGCTGACGCCCGACAGTCCTCGCTGGGAGGGGGCAGTGCAGTGCAGAGGAACCAGCACCCTGGGCCTCACAGACCCCTGGATGCCAGGTTGTGCTTTACCTGGAGGGCAGAGGGGAGCCAGCAATGGGCTGAAAGAGGCCGAGGTGGTCAGACCACACTCAGACAGAGTCCCCGGGTACCTGGGCTGCTGGGGTGTCCAGGGGCGATGGTGCCAGTGAGGACGGGCAGTGGTTGAGCATTTGTCCAGAGCGCTCAGACTTGCTGTCTGGCTTCTGATATAAGGAGGAGCCAGACAGCCCTGGAGGCTCCAAGCCTTTGGTCGGGGACTGTGTAGATCCAGGATGGAAGAGGAGGTACAGGGAGTGGAGACTAGGGCTGGCCATGCTAGGGGCCAGAAGATAGGGCTGGGGGTGGGAAGGGGGTCCTGTAAGCCCACCACCGTGCACATAGGCAAGAGCCTGTAAGATATCACCTCTTGGAGGCACACCTGGAGGAAAGGGATCACGGTCTAAGACCAGACCAGGCAGTGCTGCTCTCTGCCGTACCCCCCGTGTCGAGCTCAGCCCCTGGCACACAGTGGGAGCAGCACAAATGCTGCTGCATGGATGCAAGTGTGAACGAACGAACGAGCGAACGAACGAGCTCGACTGACTTCAAACAAGATGCCACGAGGGGAGCCAGAGGGCGGAGCAACCTGCCCGGCCGCAGGGTATGTTTGTGGTAGAGCCAGGGCTGAACCCAAGTGGGGGACCAGCTGTTTTCCGGGAGGCAGGGCCTCCTCACCAGCCTTCCTTCTGTCTGCTTAGAGGTTAGGGACACCAGCCCGCCCTGCCACGGCCTTCCCTACCCCAGTGCTTATGGTCTCGGTCCCCACACCCACCCTCTCACCTGTCCTCCTGGAAGCAGTGGGCAGCTGTTATCACCCAGCGGTCGGCGATGAGGGCCCCCCCACAGATGTGTCGGCCCCGAACCTGCAGGCTGGCCTGCCATGGCCACTCACCCTCTGAGGACACGGCCCCGCCCACAATGCGGCCCCAGGGGCCCTGGAGGCCACAGTCTGTGGACAGAGGGGAGAGGGCCGGGAGAGACAGACGGAGGGGCAGGAGGGAGGACAGTGAGACAGAGGGAGACGGAGAAGGGGCAGGGAGGGCGAGAGGGCGAGTGCAGGAAGACATGGAGGGAAAGAAAGAATGAAGGACAGAAGGAGGGACAGAGGCAGGCAGGACCGTGGGACAGAGAGACGGATGGACACATGATGAGCTTTCCGTTCACCTTCCTGGTGTGGGCCCCTCCCTCCCTCCGAAGCTCTGGGGCCCGGTGAGGGGAGAGGGTCTCCTGCTGACCCCACCCCGTCCGAGCCTGGGGACAGCCCAGTGGCAGGACGGTCTCACCACAGTGCTGCTCATCTGAGCCATCCCTGCAGTCGGGCCGCCCGTCACACCGCGGGTTGGGTTTCTTCACGCAGCTTCGGTCCTCACACTGGAAGGTGAACGTCCCACAGGGCACCCCTGGGATAGAGGGGGTGGGGGCAGGGCACAGAGGTTGGGTCCTTGAGCCCAAGGAAGCCTCCGAATCAAGGCCCAGGGAAGACGAAGCCTGGAAGAGGCCAGGAAGTGACTGGTGAAGGGTCTCTGGATGATAATGAAGGTTCCCCGAGGCTCTTTCAGTGTCTCCTCGGCTACGTCCCTTCTCCCCCGACCCTGGCTGTTCTGTTGAGAGCAAAGCTATGTCTCCCCTCTCAGCCAGGGGCTCTCCTGACCCCAGGGTCACGCATGTCCCTTTGGGTGGTACCCGAAGGCAGAAATGTGCCTCCACTTTAGGACTAGGCTCAAAAGAGCAGGACTATGCCTCTCCCATCAGACCAAGGCTCCTCACTTAGTCTGGCAGTCCTCCAGGTCCCGGCCCCACCTAGCTGCCCACCCGCCCCTCCTTGCCTTCACCATGAAGGGCTCCCTGCTCCACCACCTGGTGTTCGCCCACTCTCCTTTCCTCCCACCTTTTTGAATGTTACTTCTCATCAAGGCCCAGTGCAAAGCCTGCCTCCTCCAGGAAGCTTCCCTTGCTTGATGTCTCCCCACCCCACAGTCTCTCCGTGCTACTGGATATCATGTCCAGAGGGCTTTGGGCACAGAGAGTCACCCATTGTGTGTTCCTACTAACAGACAATCCCCAAAGGGCAGGGGTCACATGTCTGGCATCTTTTACCCCCACTTCGTCCCTTGCCTCTCCTATCCCTGGGTAGTCTGCAAGTGTTGGTTGGTTGGTCAGTTGGATGGCTGGCTGGCTGGCTGGCTGGCTGGATAAACCAATGGACACATATAGGAAACGGGGCAGACCAACAAATGGGTGGATTGATAGTCCAGTAGGGAGACTGACAAGCTGCTAGAAGGATGGATAACTGAGCGAATGTAAAGACCAATAGGCAGACAGGTAGTTGGAGAGGTCAGTGGACAGATGCATGTACAAGTGCATTCGTAGATGCATGGATGGAGGATGGAACAACGGACGTGCAGACAGGCAGTGGGGCAAACCAATAAATGAGCGGATTGAAGGTTCATTGGAGAGGGAGACAGGTGGTTGGACAGGCCGACGGATGGAGAAATGAGAGGATGTACACTCAAGCTCTGGGTGGAGAGACTAGAAGACAGTCATGGATCCATGGATGGATGGATGGACGGACAGACAGATGGGCATGTTGGTGTACACAGAGATGGGTTGGTAAGTATCTGGAAGTGAGAGCAGAAACCTTTGCCAAAGGAGCACGCAGGAGGGCTGTGCTTGTCTGGCTAAGACCCATTCTCTGGTGGCCCTCTAGACGCCTGACCATACCCCCTTACCTTGCTGGCACTGCTCTTCGTCACTTCCATTGACACAGTCGGGCTGCCCATCACAGACCCTGGACAGTGAGATGCACGTGCTGTCCTCTTGGCACTGGAACGTGGCTCTGCAGACTGTGGAGACACAGAGCGGGGCAGGTAGGAAGGAGCCTTCACGACGCCCGTAGAACACACACACCACCATCGCAGGTCTTTTTCTCGACCGCTTTACGCTCGCGTTTTACAGCAACCTGGGGAGGTGTCCTCGTCCCTTGACGAAAACAGAAATGAAGTGGCTTGTCCTAGGTCACCTGGCTCAGCCAGGCTTTGAAGCCAGATGTGCTGGGGCACCCTCCCCAGCACCCAGGCAGAATCATCCCAGAGGAAGGCATGCCTCCCTTCCCGCCAGCTTCTCTCCCCACACACTGAAGACTTCGATGGGCTAGAGCAGGAGGTGGGTCTGCGGAGATAACGCCGGGCCAGGCTGCCCTGATGGCAACTCCGAGGATCGGAAGCCAGGATTCAGAGGAGCGGGCATTGTTCCAAGGAAGCTGGGGCTTGGAGACCACCAGGCCCCGGAGCCCCTTCTGCAAGACTGGGCAGCAGTGAGTGCAACTCCGGTAAGAGCTGGCAACCCCAGTCTCCAGTCTGAACCCCAGAAGCGGAAGAGTGAGGACCCGCTGAAGGGCGGGAGATGGAGGATTCTCTCCTTGGACACCCAGGGCCTGCCTGTTCCTGTTGAACAACCTCTCCCTCCTGGTCCTGCCCTCATCCGCTCGGTTGCTTCTTGGATGGATGGCCGGGACGGAGGCTGGGGTGATGGCCTGGTGGGGAGAAGCCCCGAGCTGGGAGTCAGGATGCCTGGTCCCAGCTTGTCCCTACCACTGCTCCATGGGGTGGCCCTGGGAGGCCGCTTTTCCACTCAGTGCCTCCATCTTGCAATCTGGGCACAGAGAGAGACCCCCACTTCCTGGGTGTGGACAACAGGGACTCTGTTCACAAGGGTGGGCTCAGCTCAGTGTGGAGAAGGAGAGGAGAGAGGAGGGGTGTGACGGGTGGACTGCTCACCGCAATTTCTCTCATCCAGGCCATTGGGGCAGTCCTTGACTCCATCACAGGCGGGCACACAGAGTCCGTTCACAGAGCAGAGGAACTCTCCAGGGCAAGCTGGGGTGGGGGGAGGGTGCCATCAGGACACATCATCATGAGAACACCCATAGATGCAGCATCTGTGTGCTACACATGTATCCACATGTACACGTGCTATGTACATGGTCCCTGTGGACTCCATGTCCAGGCACACTCACGCAGCACACACCCAGGAATGTATGAGCGTGTATAGTGAGTGAACATAGGCGACTGCTTTGCACATGCAGGCACACACAAAGCTGCACGTGTACACACCCACTCCCTTTGTCCAGCCTCTTGGTGCCTCCAGGGATGGCAAAGAGGCTGGAAAAAGCTGCGGAGCTGTGGGGGCGCCGTCCTTGCCCCGGGCCCGCTCGTACTCACGGTCCGACTGGTTGTACAGGCTGTAGTGCGCCTGCACGCCGGGCCCAGTGAGGGAGATCTGGGAGGTGAAGTTGATGGTGATGCCGGCGCTGGCTACCACGGGGATCCTCTCAACATAGGGCTGCAGCGTCCGCAGGCCACACAGCCTGGGGGTGACAAGAGGGAGACTCAGGGCCACTTGCATCTGTCCAAGGGAAGGGAAGGCCTGGGCCCTGGTACAGACAGGGCAAGGACAGGGCAGCCCGAGAGGGAGGGGGGGCCACCCTCCTCTGTCTCGAGCTCTCCCTTGGGTGGCCGCTCACCCCTAGAGTCTTCTGTCTTCTAGAAAACAGCCTGGCTATGTCACGCCTCTGCTCAAAAACCTTCCATGGCTCCCTATTGCCCGCAGGATAAACTTCAAAGTCTGGATTCATGTTCTCATTACCTAGAAGCCAGGGCCCTTCTCTGAGCCGCCCTTTCTTCCCTGATAAAAGCAGCGATGGTTGGTCTCTGTTGGCCTGAAATCTGGCAGAAAGGCTTCAATGTGTCCGTAGAGGCAGAAGTCCTGACTGCTCTGCTCTCTATGGACAGGACAGTGTGTCCCCGTTGTGTTCCGTGGGGTGAGGAGGCAGCATGCTCCCGCTCAGGCACTGTCCCTCCCACAGAGACACCCCCATAGCCCTGGTGGTCTCCCTGTGACCCTCTGAGCGTGAGGGAGGCACTGGATCCGCTCCAGGGCCAACAGCGCAGTTCTGATGGGAAGCTCCTTCTCTGTGCGTGGTCACAGCTGGTGGGACCATCCCCCAGCCATGGGAGCAGCACCCTCAATCCCTGCTGCACCCCCTCCCTCCCAAGAAGATGCCCTTGTTTCCCAGAGCAGGTAGGAGACCTCCACAGAGAGGCAGAGTTCTCCCCAGAGAGTAGGTAGGGGTCCTTCCACCCCCAGGGCCAGGGCACAGCCAGCTCACACCGCAGAGTCTGGGTGGACCTCGCCTCAAGGAGCAAGTGGGTGCGCTTTTATGGAGCAGTGAAGCCACGCCCCCAGAGCAGCGGGACCCTCCCCAGAGAGCAACGTGTGTTTCCTGCCTTCCCAGGTGGCACCCCCTCCCAGAAAAGATGGGATGCTCCTAGGAATGCCCCCCTCACCGAGCAAATAGGGATGCCTCCACAGAGCAGGGAAACACCCAAAGCCCCAGGGCAAAGATCTCCAGAGAGTGATAAAAAGGCCCAAGCTGAGAAGGTTGGAGGAAGTCAAGAGCAAGGATGGCAATGCCCCCTGGCATGCTGGGAACATCTCCCCCTGCCTCCCAGCAGGTCACCTAATTCCCAGGGGCCAGGTACTTCCTTAGAACTTCCAGAACGTGCGAGCTAAGCACTTCAGCGAATTAATCAGGGAGTTAATCAATGAACTACTGAGGAAGAGCTTTGGGGCCACATTAACATCTCATAGCGGGGCGTGGGGGCTGGGCACCACCGGACCTCATCCCGCTGCTCCCTCCTCAGCTGCAGCACACACGGCCTCATTGTGTGGTATTTCCAGGTTCCTGAAGCACCTTCACCTTGTGAGAGAGGACTTGTTCCCAAGGCCAGAATCCAGCCTCCTCAGGACCCAGGAGGACCCACCCAGCCTGCTCAGGGGGGAGTGGGCCCCCGACTCTCACTGCAACATGAGCTTCAGGGCCTGAGCCCATACGTCCCCATGTCCCCCCTCAGCAGACCTGGCCCAAGGCGTAGCCTCCCTACTGTGGCCACAGTGACCATATTCTCGCCCTCACGCCGACAAATCGCTCTCAAAGTGAGCTCTGGGGACCCTCTGGGGTCCAAAGTAAATATTCTTTTCATAATAATGCTCAGCTCTCACTTGCCTTTTTAACTCTCTCCCACGAGAATACAGTGGAATTTTCCAGAGACTGGCTGTGTGTCTGGATGTGATGTATGATATATGGCCAAGCGATTAAATGCAGAAGCCAACGTGGAGATCCAGTTGCGGGCTTAGTAATGCAGTTGCTAAAGAAAGTTGCAAATGTGCAAAGCGGTGTTGCTTTTCTCACCAAATGCTACTGATTTTGGAAAATACAATTTTAAAGAAGTACGGTAAAATGTAATGGGTTTGTTATTATTTTAAATGAATTGATAAAAACTTTACATTTTTCTCAGTTTTAATTCATACTACTGTAAATATAGGTTGAGTGACCTGCGTAAATACTCCTTGGAGTGCTCAACAATTGAAAAGAGTGCCAAGGGGTCCTGAGGTGGAAAATTTTGAGAACCCCTGCTAGGAGTCCCACAGCCCAAGGGCTAGGAGAAGGCACCACTAGGGGGCACCCCAGAGCAAACCTGGTCCTTCTTGGCTTTAAAACTAAGGAAACAAGGCGATTATGTTGTTTGTTTTTAAAGTGGATAAACAAATGTTATCATGGCTTGTTATCCCCAGGGTACTGCCCTGGGGAGCAGACGGAGGAGCCAGGGGCTGGGAAATACTGGTCAGGGGGAAATGAGAAATCAAGTACATCCCTAAACATCTTAAGATTCAAGGACGTGGGGCACTGCCTCCCCCCCCCCCCCCCCCCCCCCCCCCCCCCCCCCCCCGCAGTCCCTGGAGATTGTGAGACAGGGAGGAAACAGAGCTGGGCTGGAGGGGAGCGGAAACGTTCCAATCTAGAAGAATTTGAGGGTTGCATGCCCGCTGCACGCCTTGGCCAGGGGCCCCACGGTACCAGCACTTGTGGACAGGATGTGTTGTCACCTGAAGTCAGAGAGAGAATTCCCGAATCAGCTAGTGGCTCAGCCTGGTACCCCAGGAACCTGCCCAGCCTGGGCAGCGTTTGAGTCTCGCCCTGGAGGCCTGGGGCAGGGGCGGGGTGGCAGAATTCCTGGGGCAAGTCTCGTGGCTGATAGGTAGCCAGACAAGAATCCAAGACAGGGGCTGTGATCCAGTGATTCAGGCTGAGTTTTCAATTTAAAGACGATCTGTTTCATATATGGAGTGTTAATTTTTTTTAAAATTTAGTTGCTAGCTAATTTCACCTAATAATCTAGATTTTTGTTTCTCGTGAAAAATAAACCCAGAAACACCAGCTGGTGTTTCAAGGCCACTTGAATTTGGCAGTGGCTCTGCCTACCGGATCCGTACCTGTCCCACCGCCTGCAAGCAGCCTTTCTCATGGAACTACGCGCCTCCTGTCCCCTTCGCACATCTGCATTTCTGGCTCCTGCTGCAGAGCCTTCTGGGGGAGGGTATGCATCCTCTAGCTCTCTGACTCCTCCCCGACCACCACATGCCACCTCTCCCAACAAGGCCTCTCCAAGGAGCTCAGAGGTCTGAAAGCTGTGGAGCTCCCCTCTCATCCCAGCCACAAAATTCTGAAGGCGCACTTTTGCGCTGTGGTCTGCCCTGCTTTCTCACCTCTCTGGGTTTGGGAATTTTTCCTTCTTGTCTCAGATGGTAAGCAGGGACCCTGTCAACTGTCTTGCATATCGACAACTCCACACAGGGAGGAATTCAAGAAAGATTGGATGGGTGTGTGGATAGAAGGGTGGGTGGATGGATAGATGGATGGAGGGGGCAGGGTAAGTGAATAGAAGGAAGAAAGCATGAGTGGGTGGGTAGTGGATGGGTGAATGGATGGTTAGATGGATGGATGAATGAAGGGATGGATAGATGAGTGAGTGAGCAGGTAGAAGAAAGGAAGGGGGTAGATAGATGGGTGGGTAGATGGAAGGGTGGTAGAAGGAAGGAAGGAATGGAGGGAGGGGGGAAAGAAGGAAGATGGATGGATGCGCTCCCTTCCCTAAGGACAGGTTAAATGGGAAGGAGGGTCAGAGGATGCAAGCAGCAGAGAAAGGAGAGTGGTATCGCATATGGTGGCCAGAGCCCCAGACCTAGAGCTGCAGAGCTGAGCTGCAAGCCCGGCTGTGCCCCATGAAGCAGCTGTGTGACCCTGGGCACATCGCTCAACCTCAGCAAGCTTCAGTCATCACATCTGTAAAGTGGGAGTGATATTATCTCCCATGTAGGAGGCTTTAAGGAATACATGAGAAAATGACTTCTTGGAAAGCCAGCTGCTGACGTGGCCGGGCTGAGCTCATCGAGGGCAGCAGCTGGGGCTCTGCCTCCCTCTCTGTCAGCACCCAGAACAGGCTCTGACACTGAGCAGTGTCCGGGGGCCTCGGTGGTGGCAGGCCGGGCTGGCGCCCAGGGTTGCAGCAGAGCAGAAGGGCCGCCCCATAGCCCGGCCAGACCAGCTGGGGCTCCTGCAGGCCTGAGCAGCCTGCCTGTGCCCGTCATTAGGAGAAAGGTAGAAATGTCTGGACAGATCACAGGAACAGTGACATCACAGAAGAGGAAGTTGGTGAGAGGCAGGTTCCCAGAAAGGGGGAAGCCCAGCTGCTCTGACACCCAGCCAGAGTGGTTCTGCGAAACCAAGCAGCTGGTGGCCGGATCTCTGGAGGACAGTCCCTCCCTGCCCCCGGGCCACTCAAGGGGCATCAGGCCTCCGCCAGACCCAGGCGGGCACCAGGAGAAGCTGGATAGAAAGCAGGGAGGTGGGTGGGGAGGCAGAAAGGGCTCAGCGGAGTGAGGCAACACCTGCAAGGGGGCCCAGACAGTGAAAGGAGCCCAGGCCAGCTTACCTGAGGGGCAAGACACCCTCTGCTCGCCCCACCCTCTGTTGTTCCTCATCAGTGGTCACTCTGGGCCCAAGGACCATGCCTCCCCCTGCCTACAAACCCTGTGCCTGGAAGTTTACACCCTTCCCCAGATGTCTCATGTCTTTACCACCCACACAAGCAGATTTTCCAACAAATGCTCATTCAAAGAATTTCCCAGCATCTGCATAGGGCGATCATTATCAAAGAAGGTTGTAACTAGAAGAAGCAGTCTGTCTGGCGCACAGTTCCAAGGTACGCCTCTGCCTTCCCTCCTGCACTTGCACACGGGCAGAAGCCTGCGAGCAGGGGGTCAGGGGTCTGCACTCAGAGACCCTGACCCTTAACGAAGGTCTGAGAAGATAAGAGATTGGGACTTTGCAGGCTGCTCTTGGAACTGGAGAGAGTCACAAAAACTGTCAGTTGCCTCATCAGGATGCCACTCAGCGGGTTGGTTGGGAGTGCCTCGGCTGGGAGGGCGCACAGCTGGCACAGCTGCACAGAGGCTCTGCGGGAAGAATCTGCATAAGCGTGAGCACTGACGTGCGCACACGTACATGCATGGACTAAAGGAGGTGCATGCACACGGACACACGTATGCACACTCACACACAAGGCTTGGATCGGACTACTGTGCTCAACTCTAGTTTCTCCCCTGACAAGCTGGGCATCTTTGTGGAAGTGCTTTGGCCTCTCTGTGCCTCAGTTTCCTCAGTGGTCCAGGGAGGCAGCGGCAAGACCTGCTTCTTCACCGGGTTGCGGAGGATGAGGGAAAAGGCACCTAAACCGCTTAGCTTGGGGCCTGCCCGGCACCGGGCCGGCAGCCAGTTATGAATTCATGGTCGGTGCCTTCTGGGGCTTTTCCCAGGCCCGCAGGAGCCAGTGTCCTGCAGCATGCATTATCTCATTTAGTCTTTCCTGAGTGGGGACCTGTTTCATGCCCATTTCCCGGGTGAGTTACCTGAGGCCGGGAGAGGTGAGTCCTGGCCGAGTGGGAAGGAGAGGAGACAGGACTTGAACCCTGTTCTGCCTGGTTTCCACACTTCAGCTCTTTCCACAGTGACATTTCACTAGGAACTAATAAACACGGCACACGGGATGCATCTATCTGATGGGTAAATAACGACAAGGTGGGGCCCTGGCCAGGCAGCTCAGTTGGTCAGTGTCATCCCAGTACACCAAGGTTGTGAGTTCAGTCCCTGGTCCGGGCCCATGCAAGAATCAACCAATGAATGAGTGCACAAATTAGTGGAGCAACAAATCAATGTTTCTCTCTCTCTCAAATCAATAAATACAAATTTTTAAAAATAAAAATGAAAAGTTAGGGCCCTGGGCTGACCTAATTCCTTTTTTTTACGGACAAGGAAGAGGGCAACCCTGGGGTTACATGCAGAAAACAGGTGGCCTCCAGGAGGAGGGGAGTGCTGTGGGAATAGAGGAAAAGGGTGGGCGCACTGGGGCCCATTGGCCTCCCCGCCCCCACCCTACCCACTACGTGGCTACACCCTTAAGTCCATCCTTACCACTTCAAGGCAAAGGACAAGAAGCCAAGTCCTTAGTCCTGTCTAGGCCTCAGTTTCCCCACCAATACAATGGGTGAGGGTTGAGCTCAGTGGCCAGTTCTGCTCCCACTTTCTATAGCTCAGTGGTTCTTTGAGACACTGGGAGGGGGAGTCCCACTCCGACCCTGCTAGAAACTATCACAGTGCCTGAAATCCCACCATCAGGGTATCATTCCTTTTGATTAGGGCTGTCCTGTCCCCAACCGTGGTCCGCATTTAAAATCCATGGGTAGCTCCCGAAGTCCCTAGTCCCCAGGGCCCATCACCTTGCCGCCCCCTCCGGGCTGCATCAGGGAGGGAGGAGGAGGGCTCTCCACAGGGAGCATGGTGAGGCTGTCCTGTGTCCTGCCATTCATGGCGGTGGGCATGGGAGAGGCCCTGACTGTGGGCCCATCTGGGCACCGCCTGATCCCCCTGAGCCTTGAGCCCCTTGTTGGAGAAGCAGGATGATGTTTCTGTGGACATCACAGGCCACTGGGCCAATGCACTGAATGCCTGTGCCCAGCACCAGGCTTGGCACAGCTGAGGGCCTGGGGTCAGAGCTGGGCTCCTGGCTAATGGGACGGGCAGGGGTTGGGGGATGGGCGGGGACAGGCAGGACTGTCAGGCCCAGGGCGCTTCTGGCCCCTCCCTCGCCCCTCTCTGAGATATCAGATTCAGATCTGGGGTGGAGAGGGTGGTAGGAAAACCCATGGTCATCATTCAAAGAACTGTGAATCACGGGCCACTCTCAGGGTCTCTGCAAGCCCCTGAACCCGAGGGGCGAGCCCAGCCATCCTTGGTCGGGGCCCCAGGCAGGTGGAGAGGGATCCCCGAGGGAACTCCATGAAGGACCAAGGCAGTCATGCCCAGAAACGCCACCCACGTGCTGGGAACACTGGGACGAGATGCCTTCTGCTCCCCCAGCAGCACGGTGCCAATCACGCCCTCTAGGGTCACCCCCAACAGCATGGGCCTGAACTCACACCATCTGTCACCCCCAGAACAGCATGGGTCTAAAGTCACACCATCTGCATTCCTTCTTTGTCCTTTAATCAGTGCCCCTGATAAATTTCAAAAGCCCTGGAAAGGATGATGAGGAGTCAACAAGCAGGGTCGACCCCTGTCACCTGCGTCTGGCTGATGCTTTTGAATAGAGCCACCCTACAAGCAACGTATAAGTGTTGGTGAAAGTGGACACCAACCCCAGAGCCCAAGCACTCCCGAGTTCTAGAACCTTCCAACTGTAGTCTATTGGAATCTTGGACACTCAAATTCTGTGAAGTCAGGAAGTCAGACTTTGCATTGGAATTCTGGCCTCTTACGTGCACCGCAAGAACCCCAGCATTGGAAGGGGGGGCAGAGGGCTAACCTGCTATTAGATACAGAATTTTCTATTCAACGTTCTTAGACCCCAGATGGGGAGGGGTCTCCTGGCTCTACAAGGCTATTTCAAGATGCTTCCTCTGTCCCCAAGCCTCTGTCCACCCCCCAAGAATGGAGCCTGGCAGGGGTCCCTTCCCGATCCCCCTCCACACGACCGCTCCCCTCCCAGCACTACCGCCTGCCCCCGAACCTTCCACACCTCTCTCTCTACCAGAGCTCCCACCCAGGCCTTTGACATGGGGCCCTCCAATGTAAATATCCTCTCCCTTAAATGTCTCCTTGTCTCTTCCTCTCCCGTTTCCCCACCTCCCTGCCCACCCAACTCCTTTGCAGCTGTCAGGACCACCAGCAGCCCCAGGTGGCCCACCCCAGTGGGCACTGACCAGTCCTCATCCTACTGACCAAACTGTAGCCACGGCTGACCTGAGAATAGCCCTTTGAGTTACCTGGTCCCACAGCGTCCTGCCCACCTCCCCAAGGGGCTCACTTATTCTTTAGAAACTTTGTCACCAGGGAGCCAAGGGCAGGACAGATAGCAGGGTGGGTGCCCTGCAGGGGATGTGGGTGACACAGGGTAACCCTGGTTACTGAGCATCCCTGCAGAAGCAGTCAGGTTAGCAAAAGCATTGGACCTGGTCATGCAGCGTTCTAGCCAGGAAGCCCGTGACTTTAACCAAGAGCAAGGAGCGCAAAAAGGGAAGGGGGCCTCCGATGGCACTTGGGGGGCTCAGGGAAGGGCGCTCTGGCACAGCTGGCTCCTGTGGCTCCCGCATCACTTAAGGTTTTGGGTACCAGCCAGTGGGGTGATAGCACCCAAGGAAATGAAACCATTTCACTCTAACTAGGATCAACATCCAAGCTGTCTGATGACAAATGTGTCTCTGAGACCTTTGGGAAGTGGGAGGGGAGGCTGGGGTCGGGGTGGAGGTATGACAGGGACTGGGTCATGGGGTGGTGCCACAGGCCTGAGCAGCCCCACCTCTACAGTTTTCCTGGGCTGCTCCTCTGAGGTCCGGGACTTGGCCTCCCAAGGGGGTATCTGTGGGAAGAGGTAGGGGTCACGGGGGGGTGGTACCTCCGGTTCTGGATCATCCACTGGCCCTGGGTACACGGCAGGTCGTATTTCTGCCTCCGCAGTGCATAGGCATCAAACCAGAGGGCCAAGCCATAGTCTAAGGAAGGTACCTGTGACAGAGGAGCTGGTCACCAGGTGGCCCGTGGGCTATGGCTGGTCCGGTGACCCCACCTTCTGGGCATTGCTGTACCCAGCAGGGCCAGACCTGGCCACACCTGCCACACCCCCCCTCCTAAAGGGACCTGGACTCAGGTTCAGCCTGTGAGCGCTTCATCAGAGGCAGGACCCCTCCCAGCCAGGGTCCCCGGAGGGCTTTAGAGTACCCTGGGCAGGCGGCAAGGGGGCAGGCAGGGTGCAGGCTCACCTTGAGGTGCCAGGAGCAGTGCGTGCTAGGCGAGTAGTAGCTGGGGAAGTATGGCGTGCTGAGAACGCCCTGTGTCTCCAGCTGGCCCTCCAGGGTCAGGTTCACCTCACAGGCTGGTTCAGAGAGCAGCGGTCACACAGGATCCCTCAGCCACGTCCCACTGCACCTCCCAGCCCGGGGCGGGGGCAGCTATAACCCCACCACCCCTCTGTCCCTGAACAGTAAGCCTAGTGTTTGAGTGACTGTGTGATCTCGAGCCTCGGTTACCTCATCTATAAAATGGGGACATTTTAGTAATAGTACGCACCTCAGAGGGTAGTTTAGAGAATTAAACAAACATAAAACACTCAAACAGCCTGGTAGGTAGCAAGTACTCAGTAAATGTGAGGTATTGACATTCTCTGCGAAGAAACAGGCCGTTTACCAAGTGTATTCACGACCGTGAGAGCCTCGGTCACAGGCTCCGGGGGGAAGACTCGGGGCCCTTTACAAAGATGAGGTTCGGAGGAAAGAGAGGTGACTTAGCTGAAATCCCACGGTGAGAGGGTGAGGGTTCGGGAGCTGGAGTGTCCCCGGCTGTCCTGCCCCCTCTCCATGGAGTCAAGGTCCCTAAAGCCCCTTGCTCCTCTCCCCCTGAAGCTGTGTCAGAGACTCCCATGAGAACTGAGCCAGCTCTGGCCCCTCCTTAGTCCCAGGGACCCCCGGAGGGCAGCCGGCACCTCGGCGGAGTCACCTGGGGACCTGGGCCACTGCCAGGAGACCTTGGGGGTCAACGCCAGGAGATGGAGGGGAAACTGAGTGGGAAGGGGGCGCAGGAGGGGGATGCAGCAGCTGTGTGCGGTCCCCCGTTTACAACCCTCCCCACCCAGAGCTCTGGGCACTGCTGGGTTTCCTTTGCCTGCCCAGAGGCATGGCTGTGGCGTGCCCACCATCAGCCAGCAGGTGGGAAGGGTGTGAGTGCTTTTCCTGAGAGAGGGGGCAGTGGAGGGGGTCCGGAACAGGCGAGTGGCAGGTGGGCAGGGGCCAGCGGACAGCCTGGGGAGAGCTTCCCCCAGCTCCCTGGAGATTTCTGGGGGCACCGTGGATGTGAGACTCTTGCCTGGAAGGAAATCTCAGGCCCTCGGGCCTGTGGACCACAGAGCCCTCACTCCAGGCTCAGCCTCGGTGAGTGCACGGGGAGGAGGGACGGCAAGGGGCCGAGGAGAGAGGAGAGTCAGGGTGAAGAGAGGAGAGGAGCGAGGCCAGAAGATCCAGGAGCTCAGGAAAGAAAATCGGAAGGCAGGAGGGAGAACGAGGGAGATGAGGGAGCTGAGGGAGCCAGCCAGCGCCTCAGGTGAGCGTGGAGAAGATGAAGGAAGCCGACTAAGCACAGAGGAAGAGGGAGCAGGACTCGGGCGTGTGTGGGAAGGCAGGGTGCAGAGCAGAGGGTCTTCCAGAACCTTCCCTCTCCCTCATCCCACACCAACTGGAGCCAAGAAGGTGAAGGGCATGCCCGGGGGTGCACCCTCTGTTTCTGCCCCCTCAGTCTTCCCCCTGCCCTTGGGGGACCAGAGCCCTCACCCTGGAAGGCCACGGGCTGCACGGAGAGCACAAAGGGGTCGTAGTAGCTGTGTAGGCCCTTCTTCCAGACCACCGCCATGACAGCACCCGACGCCAGGACCTCCACCACAGGCTCCTGGCGGCTGCAGCCGTAGACCCTGGGGGGACAGAGAGAGGTGGGAGGGTGAGCTGGGAAGGTATCTTGGAGGAGCTGAGAGGGGTCAGCTGGGAATCTGTACATCTGGGGTACAGCCAGCCTGCCGTGTATTCACAGATAACGTGCTGACCCTCTCTGGCCCAGGGGACTGCCGGGGGCCCTGTAAGGATGAGGCCAGCGTCTGAGCTGAAGAAGGGCAGGAGATTGCTCAGCTGCCTAGAGCTTACATTCAACAATGCCAGCTGACTCCAGTCCCACAGAATCTGTTCTACCCCCTCAGAGTCCCTGGAACCTCTGAGTATCCAGCCTGCACCCAAAGGAAGAGCAGACAGGCACCTGGGGGAACCACATTCTCCGGCTGGCTCCACCCTAACCCCTGGTGTTCTTCTGGGCTGGGGCAGAGAGGAAGCAGGAGTATGGTCTCGTGACCCCTGGGGCACCCCAGGATCCCACCCAGAGCTTCGTGCCCGGGATGCACAGAATAAACAATGGTATCTTAGAATTCTAGATTTGTCTAGATCTGGAACATCAGCCCCGCCAAGGTCTTTAGGAGATTGTCAAAGTCAACTCCTGGTTTCTAGGTGGGGAAACTGAGGCTCAGCACCATGCCAAGGCCCCGCACAGCAGGTTCACAGCAGAGAGAGAGGTGCGCTGGGCATTGTCTGTGACAGCGTCTGGCGTTCCCTCCCAGTAGGTGCCCCCTGGTTTGCCATCTCAAGCAGGGGTGCTCCCAGCTTCCCCTCCCCTCTTACCGACTTCCATCAAATGACCCCTCGTCTCCGACAGAATCCTCCAAGCCATCACTCATTCTTAGACCAGGTCCGAGGAAGCTAATAACCCTGCCTCCCAGAGTGGGCATGCCCACACCCAGCAGCAAGGTACCACCTGCCTCCGATGTGCTGACCATGGACGTGGCCGGAGGGGACAGGTGCCAACGGCGGCACCGTGGCATCCCCGCAAGCATGTGTGAGATCCAAGCACAGCCTCCAACGCCAGAGTGGCATGAGTAATCTCAAGGAGGGTCCTGGGGCTGACAGGTCCTGGGAAGGGGCTCTGGCCTCGGGTCTCAGCTCCCGGTCCCTCATTCCTCCTGTTTCTACCCCCTGGTTCGTTCTCACCGCCGGGCACCCCCCACCCTCCCACACGCCGTGCCCTCCTCACCTTCACCTGCTCCTCTCCCCTGGACAGCGAGACAGCAGGGCTAAGAGGGACCTGGAGGTCACCTTTAATGGGGGCTTCGGCTTTTAATGTTGGGTGTTTCCTTTATTTTCTTTTATTTACTTAGCAGCAGTCTTGCTGAAACTATAACATCTCCAGTTGCCCAGGGTGCAAACACATGAAAAAAAGCAGGAGTTTAAAAATGGGCGAGGGAGGTCTGCTCTGCCTTCCTGTCACCACTGAAGTTCCCTCTCACACTCTGGGGTGCAAGTGTGAAGATGCCCCCAAACCTGTCCGTCATTTTAGGCCTTCTCCTTGGGCCTGAGGTAGAGTCGCCTGCCCAGGTGCCACAGTGAGTAGGGACAGAGCTGAGCCCAGAGCCAGGCCCCACCGACAGCAGGGGCGGGTGGGGTGGTGGGGACACTCAGAGAAGCCCCAGGGGAAGTTTGTCAGTGTCTCCACCCTCCTGAAAAACCAGATACCATCTGGCTTCTCTGCATTTCCCAGAGCCCTCCAGGAGCCCAGCCCACGCACACCTAAGGTCACGGCGTGGCAGGGCAGCATGGGTGGGTGCCTGGGGACTCAGGGAGGCCCTGGCGGAAGGAGCTGGGGAGAAGCTTCGCAGGACGCCCCCTCAAGGACTGCCCGTGGCCTGAGCACGGAAATCCCACCCCTACCCCTACCCGAAAGCTGATCCAGCCCAAGCAGGACAGAGAAGGTAGCAGCCTGGGGCCACTAGTGTCTTCCCCCGCCTGCTACCCTGTGGGGAGGTGACCAGGCTCTTGGTGACCAAAGCCATTTCCAGCCCCATTATGGCCTCTGCCTCCCCCACCCCCCACCTGCCCTCTGACCTGGTCATTTCTGCACTCCACGTCACATCCTGTGTCCTAAAGCCCTGCTTCTCTGCTCAGGAACGCACAGGAGTGCCCCACTTCCCAAGTATTCAAGTTTAAATTGCTCCTGGCACTCAGTGCCCTCTGTGACTTTGCCCCTGCTGGACAGCA
Organism: Mormoops blainvillei; assembly: GCA_004026545.1. Classification (NCBI taxonomy): domain Eukaryota; kingdom Metazoa; phylum Chordata; class Mammalia; order Chiroptera; family Mormoopidae; genus Mormoops; species Mormoops blainvillei. The sequence continues at coordinate 22,810 of PVJD01009948.1, forward strand.
TTACTGCGTGTAAGGACCTTGGCACAGATCGGTTGATGTAAATCTTCACAATTACCCTGCAAGGTTAGCATGATTGCGCACCCATTTTACAGGTGAGGAAACTGAGGCCCAGGGAGGCAAAGTGACTGCCTCAGGGCACACAGCTAGGAAGCTACAGAGTGGGAGTTGGACTTCGGAGCTGCCGGACTCTGAGGCATTCTTCTAATGAGCCATGGGGCCTCCCAGAGCTGACCTTGGGGGGTCATCTAGTATAACTGTTTTGTTGCAAACGGGGAAAATGAAAGGCAAATGGGGCCACCCACAGTCCACAGCCATTTTCAGCTTCCCCTCTCCCTCCCCCTCTGGGCTGGTCTCACTGTCTCCCAGATAGCGAACCTGAGGTCACACAGCCCCTGGCCTTGGAATGTCCTCTGACCCCACACCACCACTTCCTTCCCAAACCCTCCACCTCTACCCCCACCCTACCCTCACCCTTCCCAGGGACTCACGAGGTGATGAGCCTTCTTTCCAGGGGCCCTGCCACGTCGTACATGGCCAGCCGGTCCCGGCAGTCGGCCAGCGTCCACTCAAGCCGGAGTTTGAGCATAAGATCCTCAGGGCCCTGCAGGTGCCATAGGCAGCTGGAGACCAAGTAGTCGGGCCCCTTCAGCTGGAGGACCTGGCCCCGGTCCACGAAGCTGTAGCGGTAGCAGCCTGGAGTGGGGAAAGGTAAAAGCTCCCTGACCCCTACTTGCCGGGAGGGGAAACCTGGGGAGCCAGCCCCCCGCCAGGTCCCCACCAGGGCAGGGGTGGGGTGGGAAGAGCAGCTGGATGGGGGTTAGCCCAGAGGCGCCATGTCCCATCTGGCCGTTTCCTTGTGCTTTCACAGCCAGTCTCCTCACGAGCTCATTCATTGGTTCATTCGTTCGTTTACTTCACACTCACTGAGTTCTCCGTGCTGGGCGAGTGCCGGAGAAAGATCCAGTCACTTCTGGGAGTGCCAGGAAGAGCATGGACAGACACAAAGCCCAGAGGCAATAGTTTAGGAGGTGAGGGTTCCAGCCTGGGAAGCCCTGGGGTGGGGGCGGGTCACTGGAGACCAGCGAGGCGGTGGTGCCATTCGAAGAGCGAGATGAGGCATTCATCTCAGGTGGAGAGAAGGGAGTGTGCTCCAGTGGGGTTGGGGGAGGCCCTAGGTAGAGGAAGTGAGCTCTCGCTAGTGGTAATGAAACAAGGATGATGGAACTGATTGCACTGAGCAAGTGTTTGGTATGTGCTGGAATGGAGCTAAAGGCTATACAGTCACCATCTCGTTTAATGCCTCCGTGAAATATTTCTATTATTGTTCCCGTTTTTATGCACCTGGGACAGACAGACCTGGGATCACTCAACCTCTACCCAATCCCATCTGAATGAGGACAATGACATCATCCTCGCAGGGTTGTCACAAAGCTTAGGCATGGCGCATGTTTGAGTGTTCGGCACAATCCCGTGCACTCAGTAGGTACTCAGTATATGCAGTGGCTGTTCCTTAGGTGGGAGAGGGAGAAGGTAAAGCTGGAGTGAAAGCCTCCTGACTTGTCACCCTTCAGCTGGCCCCACTTGAAGCTCAGACAAAGCTCATCGGATGTCCTCGCTTCCCACGTCCCCCGTCACACAGGCACGCCCACCGCCCCCGCCCCGAGGCTGCGCCTCCCCTTCTCTGATGTGTCCTCAGTGAACTTTGTGTGAGGTGCTAGAACTTGCACAGAACCACCTATGCCCTTCGGTCATTCCGCATCGTTACAGGGAACCTGCTCTGTGTTCAATTTAGACGCCAGGGACCAGCGGAGAACACACGAACCTTTCCCGTGGAGCATATTTATCTCATCTGAACCTCGCCATAAGCCCGTGACGCGGCGAGGCCGTGTCTTCCACCAGGAAGCAGAAGGAATGTGGCACCGAGGCCCAGATGTGGGAGGCAGCCTGGTGTGCAGGAGCCCACACTCTGCACGATCGCCACCTCTCTCACCAGTCGTGTGGCTCAGGACCAGTCGCTTAGAGCCCTGTCCCACCTCGTTCTCCGAGGACCAGGAAGGGAATGGCAGTGAGCGCGCTTTGCTCCGATGCTGACGCCTGCTGCTCAGCGCCGTCTTCCCGATGCCTGGCTGTCCTGAAGCCGGTGGGGGGCTGACCCTCCCCAGGGAGAGACTCCTGCCATTTGCAAGGGGAAGGGGCGGGGCCTGTGATACCTGCCTTGGCCAGCAGTGGGGGAATGGGGCCTGGCTGCTGCTCCGGGGTGTTTGTATTCTTTTCTTTACCTCTTGCTCCAAGCTAATGCTTTGTTTTTGCTATTTTAATAAATACTTTTCTTTGAGGCTAATTAAATGGAGAGGTAAGTGCTGGTCTCTGTAATCAGAAACACCTGGTACCTCCGGTTGCTGGAAAAAAGTGAATGAACCTACCTCACCTAGCCTTTGTTCACGCTGTCCCCTCTGCCCACAGTGCCCTTTCCCTTTCTCGACCTGACAGATTCCTACCTATGCCCCACACCTGAGTCTGCTGCCCCCTCCTCCAGGAAGGCTTCTAGGACTCCCCAACGAGGAGCAACTCCTCCTTTTTTTTTAGAGGCACGTCCCTTCCTCTACTTTGGATTGGAGCCCCAGCCCCCAGGGCAGAATGACTCCCTCCCCACACTGCCCTGGGGCCTCTAGTCTAACCCTGGCACTTCTGGTCTGGTGAGAGTATGCTTGTGAGTCTGCCTTCCTCAAGGGGCTCTGAGCTTCTCTGAGGGCAGGGGTGAGAACGTGGTCAACTGGTGTCCCCAGCCCAGGCATGGGGCCTGGCATGGAAGTAGTGCTCAAAAGCCGCATTTAAAGGGCTTTAATTGTCATCCCTGCCCCATCAGATGCTGTGGTCTCAGAGGGCAGGGACTCCAGATGCTCATAGAACCAAATAAAGGTAACTGCAAAAAAACTTGGGGACACGTGGACACCCGGGTAAGATGGATGGATGGATAGATAGATAGATAGATAGATAGACAGATAGATAGCTAGACAGATAGAAAGAATAGATAGATAGTAGATAATAGATAGATTATAGACAAAAATAGATTATGGAGAGGTAGAGAGATAGATGATAGATGATATACAGATAATATTATAGATAACTGATAGATAAGCTAGACGGATGATAGATAATAGATTATAGATAGGTGTATGATAGGCAGGCGATAGGTAGGTAGGTAGATAGCTCAGTTTTTTGCGTACTCCTCTGAACCTTCTCTGCCGCCCTCCAATTCCCTCATTACAGAATGAACTAACCCTCTGCCACCTGCTCACTCTGTCTGTGTTTGAGAATCACCATTAGAACTATCTGAAAGCTATACTTGGACCCCATCACCTCCATCCACCAAGGAAGGAAGCATTGGACCAGCCACACAGGAGGAGAGAAGGTCCTCAAAGGTACAGCTGGGACTTTAGCTCCGCCTCCCACACAGAGTGGGCAGTGAGGTCACAGCCTGGCCTCAGCTCTGGGCGGAAACTCGAGGAGTATAGGAAAGGCCTGAGAATTTAGGGGCTTGGGCTCAGGACCACAGGGTACAGTGGCCCAGGTCGTGCCCTGTGCAACTCTGGGAGTTGCAAGTCACACAGACTATGACGTGGTGCGACCCTGGCCTTGAGCAGCGGGGTGGGCCTGCTAGCGCTGTGTTTCCCAGGGCTCAGCAGGGAGACGGTGGAGCCTCTTGGGAAGAAACAGGGTGACTCCAGCAACATGGCACAGGAGTGGGTGAGGGCAGAGGGCAGATTAGCCTGGCTGACTGAGAAAGGCAAGGAAAGGGTGGAGGGAGTATCCTTGAATGTGAAATATCTCCAAAAGACCAAATCTGAAACCCAAAGTGACTGACACACCTTGAGTTAGTACGATTATTTTCAACCGTCTGTGCAAACTGTGGCTTGTGGACAAATTGAACTCAATGACAGAAAAGTAGAGTCACACTATCACTCCCCACACAGACAGCACATACATGCTTGTGTACATGACACACATGTGTTCACACATGCACAATGCCTCCTTCTGTCCCCCCAAAGCCTTGCTTGGGACCCTCACCAGGTCCATCACGGCACCCCCTAGGTGACTCTGGGCCAGTGTTCCCCACACCCACCAGCAAGGCCATGGGGTCCCCTGACACTTGACCAAACCAAGAGAAACACCAACTCAAAAGTGGAAAAACAGAAAGAGCGTACCCAGCGTGGAATTCAGTGCAACTATGTCTTTTACGCTGGCTTCTGTTAAAGGGAAATGAACAAAGACAAATAATAAATAAATAAACTGAAAACAAAAACAGAAGAGACCCTCAGAGCCAACCTACCTGTGGTTTCCCCCGAATGTCCACCCTCCTTCGACCCCCACCCCAATCCTGGCTCCCGGGAATCTGGGAGTCTACCCTGACAGCATCCAAGCCCTAGTGGGCAGCTCATCAGCCCGCCCCACGTCCCCCCTCCCCAGTACTGACCCAGGATCACCAGGCCCTCGGGGTCCGGCTCATAGTCCGCCCTGTAGGGAGCAGGGGCCGAGCCGTTGGCTGTGGACAGCAGCTCCTCCGCCAGCACTGCCCGCACCACTTCGGGGCTCAGTATCGGCTGGTGGTGCTCGGGGATTTGGAGGATGAACCAGAAGAAGCAGGTGAGAGGTCCCTCCCTAAGGCAGGCAGAAGCGAGAGGGGCTGGGGAAGGGGCCTGGGTCTGCCCCGCCCAGCGCCCCCTCCCCTGCTCCTGTGGACCGAATGCCAGCTGTGGCTCCTGCGTGCTGAGCCCGTATTGTCTCCCAGGCATCACTCTCCACCTCCACAGGGAAGCCTCCTCACTGCCTCCAGGCAGGTACTCGCCTCCTCCCTGTTTTGCAGGTGAGGAAACTGAGGTGCAAGAGGTCAGGTTGTAGGCCACAGACCACGTCGGAAGTGGTAGAACCAGACGTGAGTGGCAGAGCTGGGCCACCCCCTGACTCACCCACCCACTGGGGCCTCATCTATGACAGGATAGGCCCTTGACAAGCACAGCGTGGCCACTGTCCAGGTGATCCCTACCTCACCTCTGTGCCCACTCTGGAGATGAGGAAACCAAGTGCATGAAGGCAAGTCACATGCAAGAAGTCAAATGGCCTCTCCGTGCCTCAGTTCCCCCATTTTAAAAATGAGGGCATCGTATCAGAAGCCAACTCCCCTCCCTTCTTTGAGTTCGAGGTTCTAGCAGGGGCTGGAGGGGCAGGGACTCACCCGAAGGAGTAGACGGAGCTGGAGTTGTAGTAAGTGCCCAGGCTGGTGCTGGCGATGAGGGTCTTGAGCTAAAAGGAGGGGAAATGACAGCCCCCTGGGGACCCTCTGCAGAAGTCCTTCCGATCTTGGGATGCCCTTTCCCCTCCCGGCAGCCCTGACTGACAGGGTAGAGAGTCCTGCCCATGGTCACATGGCGGGTGGTGGCCACACCTGGCAACCTCACACCCATTCCGCTTCTTCCCCGCCCCCTGCACTCAGGCACTGCCCCCTACCCCCCTCCATCAGCCCTGGCCTCCACCAGGCCACCAATGGCCTCTGTCCCCCTTGTCAAATGCCACTCAACTCTGAGAAGCCCCATGCGGCTCCTGAGCCCCCTCCTCACCCCCAGCCACCAGCCACGGAGCAGCTGGCTGGATTTCCCACGCGTTCAACTACTGTGCTGCGGGCGGGAGGGACCTGCAGGTTGGATGACATAAGGCACTTGGAACAGCGCATCAGCCCCACAGCAACCCAACTGCCATCAGCACTGCGCTTCGCAGGGGAGGAAAGAGAGCCCTGCGTGGGTCCCCCAGGGGCAGGTCGAGCCAAGGGAATGAGGCACGTGGTTTGTGCGAAGTGATTCTGGGAACACCAGTGGGTGGTCGGGAAGAGAGAGTGAAAGTGGGGCACAGCCAACAGGGTGCAGGGCGGGGCTGCGGGCGTCTGAGACACAGCCCACAGGGCGCTCTGGGAGATGGAGGGGGCCTCCTCAGAGCAGCCCCGCCAAGGGCCAGGGTCGCTGGGGCGTTTCCCATGGCTGAGCGTTGCTCCTGGGAGTAACTCGTCAGCTCTCCCCTGCCTTGGTGGGCAGGCGTGGCCTTGCAACCTGCAGCCTGCGACCAGAGAGACCAGAGAGCCGAGGTGCTGGCAGCGGGGACCACCCCCAATGCAGGGAGTCATTCATTGCCCAAGAGGGGAGGGGTCGTGGGTGGGCCCTGACAGCTTCCTTGCACTGCCCTAAATCCCCCAATGTCACGCTCTTTGTTACTGGCACAATCAGGCTTTACCCCAAGTGCATTTGATGCCAGAGTCCATTAACTCTCCCAGCACCCTATGCCACATCCCCTTCCATCACGCCTAGAACAGGCCTCTGCTTCCGGAGGGTTCTCCAGATGGACTGACCAATGGGTTTGACACAATCAGGCCCCTCCCTCTTGCTTCTCACTCCCTGTTCCTTCCCTCCCATCCCCCAAACCCTTCCCTACCATCTCCTGGGCTTTGGCGCTTTCACTGCGGAAGGCACTGGACTCCCGGTGGGCAAGGTCCTGGGAGAAGTGGCGATTGAGCACGCGGAGGCTGCCCGAGTACACCTGGCTGACGGTCCCCTCTGCCCGGTCCCCTGCCCAGGAAGAAACCAGCAGGCTTACCAGGTGCAGCAGGGAGGAGCCCGTCTCCACCATGCCTTCTCCCCGACCCGAACCCTTAGCTGGACCTCCGAAGCACCATCATTGTCTCTCACCTTTGTCATCGTCATCATCACCATCCAAAGCTTCTTTAGTGACAAACTGGCCCCAAGGTGCCAGGGAGGAGAGAGGCCCACAGATGGGTGATGTCCCCTGGGCTCCCGGGCATGACCTGATGCAGGGATCAGCCCAGGACATGGAGGACATAAAGGCCAGGAAACCCCAGGGACCCAGGTCGAGTTCATGCATTACAGCTTCTACTCATCCTTCCACTCACTGCATTGTCCCGGTTGCACCTACTATGTGGAGGACACGAGTACACCGAGACAGATGTGTCTCCCCATGGGGAGCTGACAGTGGTGGGTAAGACAGGTGTTAAGAGCCTTTGAGAGTCACAAAGTGCGCCTGAGGGGACATGACCAAGAAGCCAGGCCCGGGTCAGGGCGACCCTCCAGCTGAGAAGGGAGGACTAGAGTGTAAATTGGGAAGAAGGGAGGGAGAGAAGTACTTTCTGGGCAAAAGGAGTAACATGTGCAAAGGCCCTGAGGCAGAGGGATCGTGGTAAGAAGAGGGCTACAACCTGTTAGGCTGGAACAGTGCCCCCAACGAGGGGCAACGGGAGGCTGTGACAAAAGCAGGGAAGGGTTTTGGTCTTTATCAGATGAGCGGGGATGCCATGAAAGGTTTAAAATCAGGAGGATGTTATCAGATTTTTATTTTTGCAAAGGCTATTTCAGTTGATGTGAAGAGAATAGATCCATAGCCCTGGGTTTATACTTCTATTCATTTATTCATTCACTCAACTAATATTTGTGGAGAACCTCCTATGTGCAAGGACTGGCCTAGAGCACCTGGGAATATCCCAGGATAACAATAAACAAAACAATGAAGAAAATAAACCCTTGCCCTAAAGAGCTTGTAATCCAGTAACAAACATACTATACAACATGTTAGAGGTGTAAGTGGAAGCCAGGGCTGGGGGTGGGTGGCAATGTGAAGACCTGCGAAGAGGAGGGTGGTGTCAGTCACGTGGCTATTAATCTGTAGACAGAGCCATCCAGCCATCAGGACCCGCAAGTGCAAAGGCCCTGCGGCAGGAGCTTGTCTGCTGTGTTTGAGGAACAGCAAAGTGTGAGTAAGAGGAAAGCAGGAGGAGACGAGCTGGGTGAGGATTTTGGTCTCACTCTGAGTGAGATGAGAGCCAAGGGGGATTTTAGGCAGAGAAGTTAGATGATTTAATTTGCTATTGGGTTGAGAACAGGCTCTAAGGAGGTGAGGACAACCTGCAGGAGGTGGTCCAGTTAGAGAGTCCAGGTGAGAGCGGTCTGGGTAAGAGTCGATGGAGCCCTTGACAGGGCTGCGTCGTGGGGAGGGCAAGAAGTGGTTGGAGTCGAGCTGTATTTTGGAGTCGGAGGTGACCCGGTGTATTGGCAAATTGAGAAGGAGCATTGCTGGACTGTGGCCACCGCGTGGGAGCCGGGAGAGCTGGCTTTAGAATAGGCACCCATGGTTCACCCTGGGGACGGGCGGGAGGGCAGAGCACAGGGGTGCAGCTGAGGGAGGCATCTAGGGGGCCTTTCTTCTGACTGGTTCCGTTTGCTCATTGAAACTGGTGGCAAAGTGGGTGGGGGTGCCGGAGGTTTGAGAAGAGAGCGTAACACTGTCACCCAGGAGAGCAGGAGAGGGGAAAAACCAGGATGCACAGCTGGGCAGCGTTAGGGACCAGGGCCCAGCTGCCTTGGGAAACCAGCCTCTGCCCTCCCCTCGCCTGGGCCCCTTCCTGGGTCAGGCTCGCACCTCACTTTGGGCTTTTCCTACTCCAGCGTCCTAGGCCCCTTGCGCACCTCCCCTTCCAGATCGGCAGGGCACATCCCTGATTTGTCCCCTCCCCCAGTGCCCAGTCCCGGGAGCACAGCCCGCAGGGGCGGGAGGAATGGCTCAAACATCCCCTGAAGTTTGCTAACCCCTTGGCAGGGCAGAGCTGGCTTCCCCCAGCTGAGGCTTGGAGACACTCAGCCCCTGGGACCTCAGCTCCACGAAGCACACCCTCTGGGGGGCGGTTTACTGTTGGAGCAGAACCAGGAGAACTTAGGCTGCTCAGCAAAGGCAGACAATGGCAGGTGAGTTCCTGGCCCTGCGGCCTGGTGCTCTGTGGTTTACCCTGAGGGTTAATCATCCCGCAGCCTAAGGGGGCCTCCCTGGCAGCCCCAGCCCCGTGCGCTCTTTGGGACACTGGCTTCCTGCCGATGCCGAAGTGCACACAGCTTTCACTCCCTGCGGATGTTTGGTTCTGAGCAGAATTATCGTCCGCTCTGGGTCATGGCAGGCGGATTCACCTCCCACCTGGGCTTCCTAACAGTGTCTGCCGGGAGACTGGTTCCAGCCACCCCCACCTTGACCCCCTCTGGAGCTGGGCCGAAGCTGATCTCCCCATGACTGCTCCAAAGTGGGTCCCCATCCCTTTCCATGGACCTGAAGTTCCACCATGAGATTTAGTCAGTAAGAATACTGTCTAACTTTCGCAGAGTGTTAAATTCTGATCATTTATCCCTGCTATGCTCCCCAGTGTCCTCGGCTTCCTCTGCCCTGGCACATGCCACACTTTATGGGGAGGCAGGACTGTCCTCAGAGCCTGGCACAGAGCTGGTGTATGGGAGGTGGTCGAGAATGAATGAATGAGTGAGTGAGTGACCTTTCTACAGTGTATGCGGAGCATTTTCACAGGCACCGTCTAACTTGGTTCATCCATTATTTTCCATAGCCAAGGGTGGGGGGAATGAGATACAGTCTCCATCAGATTTAGAGAAAGATGTAGTAGGCACTAGAGTTTTTATTGAGTGAATGAATGAATGAATGAATGAATGAATGAAAAGGTGGACAAATGGACCCAGAATATGGGCCCGTTGCTTCCAGGAGGCTGATTAAGGGCTGGGACGCCACAGGGGGAGGCCAACATTCAGGACCTGGGAGAGGCTCTGGACACCCCAGGCCCCTCTTCCATTGTGTGTTAAACTCCTTGTGTGCCACAGCTGGGTATGAAAGCCCTCTGTGTGTGCGTGGACAACCCCTGGATGCCTGAGTCCTGCGTCCCTCCTCCCTTTCATCCCCATTCATGCTTGGCCCTGGGGACTCAGAGGTGATCGAGCTGTGGTCCCCGCCCAAGAGAAACTCCCAAGAGGGGCTCAAGGGAACAGAAGCACTAACTGGTGCCAGGAACCATGGATGCCACTGGGCCTTCTCCTGCAGAGCCAACTGGCTCCGAGTCCCAGGGGCAACACTGGAAGGCTGCAGGCAAGGGGAGGCAACGTTTATAGAGCTTTGGCATGTAGGTTCCTAGAACTGGGTGCTGGGAGGGCACTCCTTCCCTAGGTGGTGAGAGCTGGAGGCACTTGGCCTGAGTCCTAGGGCCCAGGACGTAGGGGCTACAACACCCCTGCCTCACAGCACAAGAAGGGAGACTCAGAGAGAGGAAGCGATTGCCCAAGGTTGCTAGGCACTGCTGACTTGGAATCCTCGTCTGCTCTGCCCCCCACAACCACCCCAAGTTCTTCCTGGGTACCTCTCCCAGGCAGGTCCCCGCCTTTACCTAGGAAATACCAGAGCAGGAACCCCCCTGAAGCCAGCACGACCAGGGCCAGCCACAGAGGCGCCAGGCGGAGGTAGTTCCGGACTTTTCTCTTGGAGTCTTGAGAGGCCTTGAGCATCCCCTCCGGCTCTGCCTCCTCACCATCGCCTCCATCGCCCTGCCCACCAGCCTCCTGGGGGGACTGGGCCTCGGCCACGGGCATCCTGCTAGGGAAACAGACCACGGCTGAAATGGCCTGGCATTTGCAAGGGAGCCTTTGCCGAACGCCAATGATACCCGGAAGTAAGACCGTCTGCCTTTTGGGGTAGGAGGATCCTATCACCAGGGAGGGAGCCGTGATTGAAAGTGGGCACTGGGCCTGCTCGTGGAGCCGAAAGCAAGGCTCAGGGCAGCTCCCAGCCTTGGCACCCACCCGCGTCAACCTCTCTGTGCTCAGGGGGCAGATGGAGGTTTCTGGGCCTGAGCCCTGCCTGGGGCTATACCCACAGATGGAACTGAATAACATGGGATCCAAAAACTTGCCCAGCTTCCCTTCATTCAGGGGGATGCTTTTCGTTCCTTCTGGTCCTCCATAGCAGAGCTCCCCAAAATACCGCTGCAGCCAGTTCACTTAGCCCTCCCCCGAGACGCCCCCGAGCCAGTGCTGTAGTGGGCCAGGGACCTGCCCTTCAAAGTGTGCCGTCCCATTGGCTCCCCACCAACCCGGGGCTCTCTTCAGGGCAGAAGAAGGAGACAAATACTAATATTCATTTAGTGCCTAAAAAAGACATCTCACAGGGATCACCTCATTGAATCCTCTGGTCACGCAGGGATGTCCCCATGCATTCTCAGGTCTTTCTCAGGTCCACTCTGGGTGGACACTGTACATGCATTATCCTGCTTAAACTTCCAACCACCTTTCAAGGTTCTGCACCTGTTGGTCAGGTGAGGAAACTGAGACCCGGAGTGTTCCAGCAATAACTCAGGCCGGGATTTTCCTGGCCTGGCCTCATTTTCCAACGTGACTTGAATGTCTAGCACTTACTACCAGCCCCGTTTTACGGATGAAAAAACTGAAGACCTGAAAGGCCAAGCCGCTTGCCCCACATCACACAGCAGGTATGAGGGGGCAGGGGGCGGGGCTGAGAGCTAGGAAGGGACACATCCAGGTGTCTGGCTCCCTGACCCTTCGCTACTCGCAGATGCTTCCTGTAAATGAGCTGTTAGTTAGCAAATCACGATTAAATAATAACTGCCTGCCATCCCTCCCAGGGCCCTGGGTCTGCAGCGCTATCTTCCGACCCTCACCGCCCCCAAGCAAACTTCTGAGTATTATGGGCTTCTTGGGCAGGCTTTCCCGCAGTACAGACCAGGTCCTCCATCCACCCACCCTCCCATCCTCCCATCCACCCATCCACCCGCAGAGCAACGGTTCAGACTTCAGACGGCTGAGTAGTCTCCTCCTCTCAAGCCCACAAATGCCACTGTGGCTTTGAAATGCATCCCCAGATATGTGGGAGTGGAGGTTCTATGGACTGTGTCTTGGGTTTTCCCAAAATGAGACTCCTCAGTGATGTTCAAAGTCCTCTCAGCCCTCCTTCTGCTTCTCCACTTTCTGCCACTCCTCTTGGCAGTGTTTCCAGTCAAGGGTTTCTGGCATCCAGCCCTGGTGACCCTCTTGAGTGGCCCCCACCCAAAGCAAGGAAGGGAGGGATTCGCAAGTGGGCAGGGGAACTCCTCTCGACCCCTAAACAGGGGACATCTAGACATGGGGGGCAGGCCCTCCAGCTTTTATGGGGCTAGGCCAAGGATGGTAAATATCCCAAAATGGGTGGGACAGCCCCTGGTGAGAAACCGGCTGTCCCCCGAAAGCTGCGCAGGGTGGCTAGATCAGGGAGAGCCCTGTGACGGCTCCAGTCCTCATCCTCTCTCAGCGCCGGGTACTCTCCCCGCTGAGAGGTGGCCACCCCATTTTACTCTTGACCCTGGATCACCAAGGACCTGTTTTGGGATGACCCAAGGCGCTATGGGGACTCAGGGGCACTAGAAAGGACAATAGTTGACATTTATTTCAATTGTTTCCAGTGCTTTGCACGCACTGTCTCTGGAAGCCTCGCACAGGCCCTGTGGGGGGTAAGTTCTCTCGTGATTTCCGTTTTACAGATGAGAAAGTTGAGGCACCGAGAGGCTGAACAGCTTGGCCAAGGTCACGCAGTTGCTGAGCAGCGGAGCCGGGCTGCAAACTCAGTTTGGCTGCAGGACACCCTGACCCCTACGCTCTACTGCTTCACACATCAGCTAGGCACTGAGGGGGAAACTGAGGCTCAGAGAAGGCCCTGGGTCCGTTAGAGGAGGCAGCAAGAGGAGCGGCCCAGGGTAGGACACTCAGGAGGCCTCCCCGTGCTCCCCGCTTCCCCAGGCCAGGCCTGCACTCTGTGGATTTTGCTGCCCTCATAAAATAATGCTGCTCCTTATCTATCTGGGAGGATGTGAACATCACAGAAAAGCCCACTTTCAGAAAACCCGCTGTGTCAAAACCCAAGATGAGATACAGCCCAAAGGTGGGGCGGGGGGTGCTGTCCACCTGGGGCCCCCAGTGCCTCCCGTCTGGACTCCGGGGACAGCCTTCTGCCTGGGCCCTCTGCCACCCCTCTCTCCTCCGGCACATCCTCCACGCTGTCACCAGGTTACTCCCCCCGCCCACCTCCAGCCATTTACCACTCAGAATCGTCCTGTGGCTTCCAGCCACCTTGAAACCGGGCACCAGGGCACCAAGGCCTTCCCTGGCGGAGCTGCGGCCGCCCACCCAGCTGTAGCCCTAACTTCCATCACGCGTATCACCCTGCAGGCCCGGGAGATGCCACCTCTGTGCAGCCACACCCTCTGCCTAAAGGAACACAGGGACTTTTAAAGGTGACTCCAAGGCCAGCTGCCTGGCCATGGGTCCCTAGGCCCTGGGTAAATAGCTGCCTCCTCTCCTGGGCAGCCCTTGGGCAGATCAACACTATCTTTTGGCTCTGTCTCTCTGCCTCACAAGAAAGTGGGCCTGTGTCTTCTTCGCGCCCCGTTCCCTGCAGGACCCAGCACATGGCCTGCCAGGGGAACGAATGCTTTGTGAAGGGATGAATGCTGAGCCCTAGGTCTCCAGGCTCCTGGTGCAGTGCTCTCTCCTGCATCCTGCTGCTTCCAGAAGCAGGACGTGGGAGGCTTGGTGCTGGCGCGTGGATGATGGCGTTGGCCGTGGAGCCTTGTGTGCAGTGACTGAGCCACCCCATTTAAGTCGAGCACATCTGCTTGATGCCAGGCTCTGTGCTGGACAGGAGGGGAACCCTGGTAAGTAAGAAGCCCCATTCTCATCCTTTTGGGGCTGACAGCCCAGTTGGAGATGGACAGCTGTGATGATGGACAGCTGTGAAGATGATCACACCGCTCTTGCCTTTCACTATTATACAGTGAATGCCCCGTGGTTTCAGTGGCCCAGTCCATCAGAAAAGCCTGTAGCTCGACCTTCCAAATGTTCCCAGAACCCAGGTCTTTCTTGGTACTTCCATGGCTCCCACCGTCATCTAGGCCAACATCATCTGTCACCTTGACTCCTGCAATAATAGCCAGTCGTCTGCCCACCCTCATGGCCAATCGCCACACAGCCTCCAGGGCAGTCTTTTCCCCACGTGCCCCGCTCACAAACCTCGCATGGCTCCCATCTGCCTAGACCGGCCCCAAAGCCCTTATCGCAGCCCACAAGGGCCCGCCGTGATCTGGCCCTTGCTGTCCTTCTGTCCTCTCCCTCCCTCTGCTGCAGCCCCACCCAGCTCCTTACCAAACCATCAGCACGGCCAGTATGCACCGCTCAGGGTCTTTGCACTTGCTGTTCCCACCACCAGGAACGCTGTTCCTTCGCTTTGCCTCAAGGCCTGCTTCTTTTCCTCCTCCAAGTCTTTGCGCCAAGGTTACCTCTTCCTGAGGTCTACCCTGGCCACTCCCCTCCCTGCAGCATTTTTCTTCACAGCACTTCAAGAGCTAACTTGCCTGAGAGGCTCCTGCATCCTTTGTCTGTGTCCTCCCTGCCTGTGAGCTGCAAGGGAGCGGGGGCTTGATTCCGTTCATTGCTCTGTGTCCTGCTCCAAGAGCAGAGCCCAGCAGCCTATAATTTTTGTTGAATGAATGAATGCTAAGCTCCCAGTTTCTTCCCATATAGCTAGCTCCAAGGAGCTGTGTGCACACGTGACCCAATGGACTTCTGCCTCCTTTCTCCCTGTGCCTTCCTTTTCCCATTGTACCTCAGCAACATTGGACTTCGCAGTTATAGATTATTCATTATTCATAATGAATATGGCAGGGCGTAGCACGGATTGGTTCTTGAACACTGAAGGTTCTTGTTACTGCCCAGCTTTCCCACACATCCCTCATTCTGCCTGGGCTACCCACCCCCTGACCTGGACAAGCCCTTAGATGGCCCCCTCACACCTCAGCTCAGCTCTCACCTCCTCCTGGAAGCCCTCCCAGAGTGCCTCAGGAGAGGTAGATGCCCCTCTGAAGTGTCCTGGGCCATCCCCATCAATGAACAGGTCACCTTGGGGGACATTCTCTCTGTCCCACTGACAGTGAGCCCCTGGAAGAAAGGACTGAGTGTACCCCAATTACCACAGGGGCCTGAGGCTTGTCCCTGGATCTGAATACCTAGACCCTACCCTGAAACCTGCTTCTCTCTCCTGCCCTCCTGACCATTGGAGGGTTCTCAGTCTGCCCACTGGAGGCTGAGCTCACCGGGGCTGGGCCGCACCCCATCCTGCGTACCAGCCCTGTACTGGGCACCACCACAAACCATAGTTCATCTCAGCCTCCAGAAGCCTGGGATGTGGGCCTTGCGGTTTCCATTTAATGGTTGGGGAAACTGAGGTAGAGAGAGATGAAATTACTCACTCAAGGTCACTTAGCCAGGGCCGAACAGAGCAGGGCAGAGCTGGAGTTCTGATCGACAACCTTCCAGGGAGACCATTTGGGCCTAGAGTAATTTCCTGTTCTGGGCTGTGGTGGCCGTGGGTCCCAAATGTGCGGGCGTGGGTGGGTGTCCCTTCCGCATACACAAACACACCCACGCAGGTGTGCATAGATTGACCGAGCACGTGGAGGTACACACACACCCCTATCTATGGCGCCGATTCAGAGACACATACTCCCACTTCACAGACACTTGTGTCCATGCTGCACACACACAAACACACCGCCAGGCCCATTCAACTCTGAGCCTGCCGCTACGGGTCCCCCGCACAGTGCGGTGCAGGACTCTGGGCCTGTCTTCACACCACGCAGCCCAGGCAGGGCTGCCTGGGTATGGAGAACGCAGCATGTCCGGTCCTGCAGAGTAAAAGTGCGGAGCTCAGCTGGCAAGCCAGGCCTCTCCTCGGCTGGTCCCTGCCCCAGAGCTCACCGGCCCCACCTGAACCCAGGCCTCCCGGCCCCTGGAACCTACCTGCAGCTCCTCTGCTGTCCCTGTGCTGTCCAAGCCCCTGGCCTAGCTCCATCCTGTCCTGCCCCAGCCCCAGCTCTGGGGGCCCCGCGCCTTCTGCTCACCCGGTCATTCTCTGGCCGATGAGGCCCTGCAGACCTGGCCTCAAAGCGGGGTGGACAGCTCAGATTCCGGGGATCCAGGCCCAGCTCTCAGAGTGGGCACTGTTACAGGGCCATTCATAGATCCTGGTGCCCTATCTAAGGGGTCCCCACTTACCTTTGGGAGTGGCAAGTGGGTGCCGGGCCTGCACACAGACCTCACAGCCTCTGTTTTTCCAGGCCAAGGTCTCCCTGCCCCCACCTGGCCAGCTGGGGCTGGATCAATGGCCCAGAGCCATGACCAGGGTGTCTGGCCCTTGTCCTCTGTGGCCTGTGGCCCCAGGCTCCATGGGCCCACTGCTAGGTTCAGGACCCGCACTATGACTGTGCTCAGGTAAACACAGTCCAGGGGCAGGAGGCCGGCAGTGCCTCCCGCCCCGCCCCGCCCCGCCCCAAGGCACCCTGGAGGCAGGCCGGCAGGTCCCGGAGATCTGAGCTCTCCCCCGAGGCCCGTTGCCTGGTGACATTCCTGCCTGGTTACAGCCCCTGGTCCCCTAGAGCATGAGGTGGGGGTGGCAAGGACTGGGGGCTATGCCGAGGGGCTGTATGGTGCACGCAGGGGCTCACGTGGCTCTCCAAACCCGGACAGGTGAGATCCAAGGAGTCAGTGGCCCGAGAGAGAAAAGGAGGCGGGGCCCACCTGGTCCCAGCACAGGAGAGAAGCGAGTGGAGTTGCAGCTGGGGTTTGATGCTATTTTCTGTTTAGCTGACAATTATTTGAATTTCTACCTGATTCTATAGAGCTGCGCTGTCCATTTTGGGGGCCACTGGCCCCACGTGGCTCTCCGGCACCTGGAACACAAACAGTCTGAACTGAGACGTGCTACACGGTTGAGATACGTACCAGATTCGAAGATATAGTACGACCAAAGAATGTGAAATGCCTCAGTAAGGATTTTTTACATTGATTACATGTTGAAATAATAACCTATTGGCTCTATTGGGTTAAATAAAACATTATTAGAATTCATTCCACCTGCTTGGTTTCATATTCTTCAGGGTGACCACTAGGACACTGAATTCACAAGAGTAGCAACAATTGTATGCTGGTGGGCAAGGCCGCAGGAGGTAGAGGCGGCAGGGGTGGGGGGCCTGACCCCACGTGCTCCAAAGCACATGTTTTGGGCACCGGGGATTTCTGGGTGTGTACAGGCTGATCAGTGTTTATCCCAATGAGGAAGCTGCACACCTGAGACCCTGTGTGCTGTGACATGTGGGTCCCAGTGTGTGTGCATGCGTGTGTGAGGTATGTGTGTGTGCCTGGTGTGTCTGAGCTAGGTTGGCATGTGCACAGAGTTTCGGGTGAAGGTAAGGAAGGCCACCCGTGCAATACCTACCATGTGGTGCCTTGCGTGTGTCACACATACACGTGTGCCTGTTCCTGCGTGGGCTCTGTAAGGAGCCCGCTGTGTGCAAATGTCAGGGGTCCATGGGGTCCATGTGTGTCCCGAGGTGTGTCCATCAGGAATGAGAGTCGTGTACAGAGGTGTCTGGGCACGAGCTCTGTATAGCTGGACAGTCTGAGAAGCAGATCTTGCACAATCATGTCCTCTGTACTTGTCACCCGCCCAGTCATCGATCTGTCGGCCACGGCCTGGGGGAGGGGCTGGAGTGCGGGGGCAGCGAAATGAGAAGGGAGGCATTGGAGAGTATGGGCCTGGGTGCCACCTCCCCAAGAGATCAGAGAGCCAGGGACA
The DNA here is from genome assembly GCA_004026545.1 of Mormoops blainvillei. Taxonomy (NCBI): domain Eukaryota; kingdom Metazoa; phylum Chordata; class Mammalia; order Chiroptera; family Mormoopidae; genus Mormoops; species Mormoops blainvillei. The sequence goes on from PVJD01009948.1 coordinate 40,357, forward strand.
AGAGGCAGCCTGCCCCTGAGAGAGGATTTCCTTCTGTCAACAGGGCAGCCGTGTGGTCGGATACCCTTGTCACCACAGCAGAGGGGCATACTGCCACACAGACAGGGGATGAAGACCTCACTGTTCTCTGGGAACCTGCATTTCACACTAATGCTGTGCCCCCTTGGTCTCCTGAAAAGCCCCTGGAGGATTGGTCAGTGAGGCTGAGAGACCAGGCCTTAGTGTGCCCACCCCACACAGGTGACAAGGGTCCTGCCAGGGGTTGCAGAGTGAGAGGATGTGGTCAGCATCTCAGTCCCTCCACCTGTCGGTGACCTGACCAGACACGTCACCTGCCCACGCTGCCATCCCGCTGCTGTGGATGGGATGATAAAGCTGGTTTGTCAAAGGCCCAGCACAAGGGAGGTCTTTACAAAAGGTTAGCTGCCCTTCTTTAGTTTAAGGTTTGGGTGGGGCTGGGGGCGGGGGTGGGCAGCTGCATCCTCCCTCACCCTCCACAGCGGCCGTATGAGGCTGGGCACCAGGTCCCGGCTGACGCTACAAAGACCACCTACTGTGGGGCAGGCGCTGTGCCCAGAGCTTCGCGAGTTATTTCATTTAGTTCTCACAACAACGATTTCGTCGATGCCATTTTTAGCCAACATGCAGAAACCCAGGCCCTGGAGAAAGCTGAACTCACAGTTCCCGATTTATTAATTACACAAACCTGCATTAAGTGCCTACAATGTGTCAGGCCTGGCCATCCAACGTCCCGCTTCCTAAGACATTCTGAAGACAAACTGACACTCGGAGGGAGGCCCGACCTCAGCCCTAGGGCCTCCCGTCAGGACAGGGGTGGCCTGCCTTTCCAGAGGCACAAAAAAGATGCTTGTGTTGTGTTGAATTATGTCCCCAAAATTCTTACGTGGAAGTCCTAACTCCCAGTCCCTTCAGGTGTGACCTTATTTGGAAATGGGGTTGCCTCAGGGGGAATGAGTTAAAATGAGGACATACTGGAGTAGGGTGGGCCTCTAATCCAGTGACTGATGTCCTTATAAAAGGGAAATTTGGAGACTGACATGCATGCAGGGAGAAGGAGGCCACGTGAAGACGAAGGCAGAGATCGGGGTGAGGCTTCTACCAGCCAAGGAACCCCCCAAATATTGCCAGTAAACCACCAGCAAGCAGGAAGAGGCACGGAATAGGTTCTCCCTCACCGCCGTCAGAAAGAGTCAACCCTGCCAACACCTTGACCTTGGACTTCTTGCCTGCAGAACTTCTGTGGCAATGAACTTCGGTGGCTGATGCGCCTCACCTTGTGGTACTTTGTTACCCGGCAAACTAACACAGTGCTGGCTAGACCTTCGGGTAAGGGCCGTGCCAAGGCCTGTCTGCGTGCTCCACTTCCTCCCGGGGCCCGCACACCGCAAGGACTCACAACTACCTGCCAAAGAGCCCAGAGCACCGAGGCAGCTGCACTTTCATCAGGCCCCAGCCAGTGCCGTGTCTGAAGCTCCCTCCTCACCCCTAGACTGAGAACCCCATGAAGACAAAGTCCCACCTGTCTCATCTCCTGCTGGGTGCCAGCCTAGAACAGTACCTGGCGCACGGGACAAACACTGGTTGAGTGCCCAAGTAACAGCCACTGTCAACTCCTTCGCTGATAATACAGCAAGGCTTCTGAGCTCTGGGCCCCAAGCTGGGCTCTTCACGGTGGTGCCTCAAGTCCAGGCTTGGGAGAGACATGTCCCCACTCAGTGAAGAAGAGACCGAGGTTCTGAGAGGAGAGGTTGACCTGCCCCAGCTCCCACAGCCCATTGCGGGTGGAACAGGGACTCCATTCACTTCTCTTTGCTGGGAGGTGTATCAGTTCCCTGGGCTGCTGTCACAAATTACCATAACCGGGTAGCTTCGAACAATGTATTTTCTCACCGTTGTGGAGGCCAAACTAAATTGTTGGTAGGTCTATTCCAGGCTCTAGGAAAGAACCCTTCCCGGCCTCCCACCAGCTTTTGGTGTTGCCAGTGGTCCTCCTGCTTCTTGGCCTGCAGAAGCGTCACTTCACCTCTGCCTCTGCCTGCCCTGCATGTCTGGGTCTCTGTGTCCAACCTCTCTCTTCGTGTAAGGACAGCAGTCATATTGGATTTGGGGTCTACCCTATCCACTATGACCTCATCTGAATTTGCTTCTGTCCACTAAGACCCTATGTCCAAATAAAGTCACAGTCACAGGTTCCAGGTTTGGGGGGAAGACTATTCAATCCAGTATAGGGGATGGCGGTACCATTCCGGGAGATCAGAGTGAGAGACCACGGGAGAGCTGCCCCTCCTAGGAAACCTGTCCTGTGGGTCCACCAAGCCTCAGAGCTCAAGGAAGCCATTGTTGGAGCCGTGGGGGTCCAGGGTCCAGCCCAGCCTGGAGAAGGTTCTCTGCTGGCCGAGCCTCTCTCTGAAACTGCTGGGGAATGCAGGGCTCACAGGCTCAGGAACTGCATGAGGGGCTTAGGGGTCGGGTTCTGTGTGCCCCGGCCAGACACTGTCTAGACAGGTAGGGTCTGGAAGGACTGGGTCCCTCTAGGCCCCACGGCAGTGTGTTAGTTTCCTGGGACTGTCCTAACAAGGTGCCACCAATAAGGTGGATTAGGACAGAAATTTATTGTCTCAGAGTTCCCGAGGCTAGAAGTCCAAGGTCAAGGTGTCAGCAGGACCGTGTTCCCTCTAAAGCTGCCAGGGAAGGACCCTTCCTGCCTCCTCTTAGCTGTGGCGTCGGTGGCAATCCTTGGTATTCCTTGGGTTGTGGTAGCTTGACTTCAGTAGATCCCTGCCTCCGTGGTCACATGGCCATCCCCTCGTGTCTTTCCTAGTGTCTCTTCCCCTCTTCTCACAGAGACACTAGTCATAGGTCATATTGGATTAGGGTCCACCCTAATGACCTCATCTTATGTGCATCTGCAAAGACCCCTGTTTCTAAATAAGGCCACACTCATAGGTGGGAGGGGCAGTGAGGCCTTGGACAGGTCTTGGGTGGGGAGCACACTTCATTGTGTTACAGGCGGGGCGAGGGGGGTGGGGGCAGGCTGGTTATTGACAATGCAGAGGACGGCAGATGGCTCTTCCAAAGGGCCATGTCACCCTGGGTCCTCAAGTCACTTCTAAAGTGTGTCACACCTCCTGGAATCCCCTCATTAGAGATTCATCCCTTTGAGTGTTCAGATACCCTAGGAAGAGTCACACCTCAAACCTATAAACCCCGGGACTTGGGGAAGACAGACAGTGTGGAGCAGGAGTTTGGAAAGGGTAAGGAGGTCAGCCCCACCCAAGCAGCCCCACCAAGTCCAAGGGGGGCATCCGAGAGGGAAGCCAGCAAGCCAGCTGCCTCCGCACCTGCAGCCGTGGTCACAGCCCCGTCCCCGCCTGTCCCACCTCTCTCGAGTACTTTGCATGCGCTCACATCTCTAATCCTCCCAACTGTCCTGGTACTTTCCCTGCCTTACAGATGAGAAGCCTGAGGTGAGGACAAGGTTAGGCATTTGCCCAGGGTCGCAGCTGGTAGTCAGCAGAAGCCAGATGTAATCCAGGCCATCCAGGTCTGGAGTTAGTGCTTCTGCCACCACACCAGCTGCCCTGCAGAGACAGCAGGGCCTCAAGGCGGGGCGGCGTGGGGGGGATTTGTCTACCACAGGACCCCCAGCACCTCGCACTGTGACCTGAACTCACTAGGCCCTCGGTAAGTGCCTGCTGAGGGAATGAAGGAATGAATCTTGAAGAAAAATCCCTCCCTTTCCTGGGGCCATTCTCAACCAACTCCATCCCAAACTGCTGAACTGGGTTGAGCCCCCTCTGGTTCAAGTCCTGTATCCTACTCTCCCCCCCAAAGTTAGAATCCTTCAGAGCCTGCCCAAGCAAGGTATTTCCCGTAACAGTTCGGAGTGATTTTCTTCCGAGAGGCAGGGTGTGGCTGCCAGTTTTCTTGTCCATGTCCTCCACGGTCACTGCCTCGCCCTGCAGAGCCGAGGACCAAGCAGACTGGGCAGCCATCAGACTCCTCTCTGTGGCCAGCGCCCGGCCTGCGGCCAGCCGCACAGAGGGATGGAAATTGGTGTGTGTCCCACCCGCTCCTCCCTCCCCTCTGCGTCCTGGCTTCCTGGAATTGTACGCTGGGCACCCCCCGCCCCGCCCCGCATCTCTCTCCCCACTCAGCACTTCCTGCCTTGTTTTCCCACAGCCTAAGTGCCACCGCCGCTCCCCGGTGCTGTGATGGGAGCAGAGTGTGTCATACCTGTGGTGGTGGAAAATGTCTCTAAGCACGCCAGCAAGGGGATGTCCCCAGGCTGTCACAGGGGCCAGGCTGAGGCTGCTGGTGCTGAGCTCAAGTTTAATCAACAACCCAGCACCCACTCCTCGTCCCCCGTGACAGTGGCCGTAAGACAGTAGGATGTGAGGGGTGAACGCCCAGGGTTCCAGTCCTCCCCTCCTGGCCCCTAAACTCGCTGCATGGCCTGGGACATGGCGCCATCATCTCAGGGACCCTGATCTTCTTCGGTGACGCAGGACTCAGAATCTCTGTCATTCTTGTCTTGCTAGGTTGCTAAGAGATTTTACGAGACTACGCATGCACATCCTTTAAAAGCTATAAAGAGCTTGCCCGTGTGAATGCTTGGGTTCAAACCCTTGCTCCACTGTGTCGCAGCCACGCTGCCTTGCCCAAGCCATTGACCACCCTTTCCCTTAGCCTTCTCACCTGTAAAACGGAGTGAGAACAGCCCCTCCCCCTCTCTTCCGGCACTGTTGGAAAGATCGAGTGAGTTAATAGCACAGAGGAAAGCTTAGGACCTAGCCTGCGGCACACCACGGTGAATGCGGCTCTTGAAGGGACCCTGAAGGACTGAAAACTTTCCACTATGGCCCTCACAGGTCCTTGTCCCCACGGCCGTCCCTCCCCTGTTGCTCGTTGATCAAATCCAAATTGCCAAACAGCGGCTGCTAATCTGCAAGAACAATTCCTTCCTCTCCAAGAACCATCCGCAAACGACTGTTTCCGAAGCTAGCTGAACTCTGACGAGACCCTTTTCCTAAAGGCCCAAACAACATGCCATCCTCCCTCCCCAAGTTAGAGGTCCCTGCCCAGTCTCCGCACGCCTGGGTTTTCCGAAGAGAGGTGTATGCTAATGCGGTCTGGCTGATTTTCTGCCACAACTACTATTGTTTCCCCTATATCACCAGAATCGAGCACAGGGCCTGGCCCACAGCACGACAGGTGGTTTTAACCAAGGGAATTCAGAAGGGGACAGTAGGAGGCAGGAATCAACACCCCTTGGGATGAATCGCAGGGCCTCCCAGAAGTGGAGGTGCTTGAGTGGGGCCCTGAGGGATGTGGAGGAGTCTGGGAATAGCTTGTTTCGGTGTCAGGACTACTTCAAACCCAAGGACCAACAGATGTCGAATGGAATGGGCCAACTGTAGTCCTTACCCTCATCCCTCACCTCCCACTCTTGAAGTGAAATACATGTAGTCCTGGCCACAAGCCACATTTCGTGTGGCACCAGAAACCACAGGATATCAGGGCAAAGAAAACACTGAGAAATCATCTCCTCTGACTATCCCATTCACAGGTGGGAAGACTGAGGCATGACAGTAGACGCGACCTGCCTGAGGTCCCTCAATCACGGACGATCCCATTCAGGGGTCCAGCCATTGTCCTGCAGACAACAGGGGGTCACTGCGGTGTCAAGCAAGGGTGTGGCATGGCCAGAGCGAGACCACCCTGGCAGGGCTCAGAGGTGGGAGGGTTAGAGGGGACCTGTGGACCAAGGAGGAGGCTGAGCAGGGATCTGATCTAGAGGTGACGCTGCCAGGTCACAGGCATGGGATGGTTTCAGCCACAATCACAGTCATGGAATGTGAGCTGCTTTTTTCTCTTTTTAATCGGTTGCCAGCAAATTTAGAGTGGAATTTTGCTTATTTTTTTCATTAATGTAATTGTCTCCCACTCAGCCTTATGTATACAAAGGGCCATAAGTTCTGGACCCACACATACCTGAGTTTGAATCTTGGCTGTACCAGCCGTCAGCTGCATTTCTTAACCTCCCTGAGCTTCAGTTTCCTAATCTGCAAAATGTGCAACGTACCACCTGCCCCACAGGGTCCTTTCCAGGTGAGGAGAGGCGATGCTTGGGACACAGTGTCTGAGACAGAAATATTAGCTTTCTCATTCCTTTCTAATAACGTGCTTCTTGGCTATTTTTGGAGTCGCCTGGAACATTGACAATTAGGAGGACAGGGGTGGGTTCTCCGTCCTCCTCATGGTCTGTTCCCACAGTTTTCTTGGTAACTGTGGGTACTGGGAGTTGCTTGGAGTGGGAGCCGGAGGTGTGGTGATGGGGGACAGACGGCAGAGATGCTGGAGGACTGGGGCATGGAGGGAACAATTACTGTTCAAGACACTGGAGACCTGAGAGGCTGAAAGCTGCCCCGCGCCCCACCTCTCCTCGCTTTGCTCTTATCCCCCAATCTGCCTGGCTGCCTCCTGCTTCCCGCTCTGCACCTGCCTGTCCCGGGCCGGGCCTTAAGCCACCTGGTCCCCAGCTGGTGCCGCTCCTCTCCCCTGCAATCTGACCCCACAGGCCTCTCTCTCCTTTACTCCTCCCACCCCGCCCTCCCTGTTCCACACTCTAATGCACTCTAATGTTCCACACTCCTAAGGCCCACACTCTAATGCACTCTGGACCATCAGACCAGCTCCACCCGGTGTGAGGAGGCCCCTTAATCTGCTCACTGCCAGCTCGGGTCTCTCACCAGAAATGGTGGGACCAGCTGGGTTCCCTGGGCCTGCCTGTCACAGACCCCTCTCAGCTTTCCAGCCTCCAACATCTCATTTCCCAGCTGGAAAATCTGAGTCTCTGCTGTGGACGGAGCCCCGAGGGGTTATCTGGTCCAGGGATGTCACCGGGTGGCAGCTGTGATCTTTCGAGACCTGCCTACAGAATCCAAAGCTGCACCTAAGCTCCAGGGGAAGGAGGGCCATGATCAAACAGCAATGTCTGCCATGCATGGGTGCCGTTGGTTGGCGACGTCTGCCACACGTGGGTACAATCGGTTAGCAATGTCTGGAATGAGTACAGTGTTCTGAATGCCAGATATTGCCGTCCATGATCTGGCCAACTTTTCAGAGTCAAGGGTTCTGAAAAAATGAAAATAAATACAAATGGTACATATACTTCCCAAGCATCACCTCTCACCACCTGAAGAAGACCCTGTGAGGCGGGCGCCATGCTACACATTTTGCAGATTAGGAAATTGAGGCTCAGGGAGGTTAAGACTGGCCGCTGATGGTTGTTGGTACAGCTGGGATTCGTAGAAGTCAAGCGCCCTATTTTCCCGTGAAACCATGTCAGATGATGCCTGGATACGGGATAAGGTAAACCTGACTCCTATTAGTGACAAAGACATTTCCTTTACTTTCCTTTTGCTTCTCCTCAAGGAGTCTCTGTTTAGGCTGGCTTGTCTTCAACAGCTTCATAATCTCCCCTTTAAACTGAGGGCCAGGGCAGCTTTCCAGCAAGCAATGAATTAAAACATTTTTTGTTGTACTTACTTTTTACAGTTACCTTTTATTTAGAGTGACTATCACTTTCCATTTGCAGAAGCAATAGAAAGATGTTCCATTAAATAAAAGCATTTAACCAAAACTGTGAACTGACTTAGAGAAAAATATTAAGTACACAAAAACAAAGATGGCACACACAGGTCGTTAAAAATATATATATAACACAAACGACCGAGGCTTGAGAAATGTAGCCCTCCCAAGGCATCTGCCAAGTGACTGGCAGAAAGGTTTCCCAGTTTATCCCAGTTAATCCAAGGACACACAGCAAAGGCCTGGCCACGCAGCTGGGGTCTGACACTTGGGCCAGGACGGAGGCGCCCAGTGGCCCAGAATGCGGGGCATCCTAAGGCAGGGGGTGGGAAGTGACACTGCAGGCAGAGTAAACAAGCTATTCCACGGTAAGAATTCCAGACTCAGACAACCTCAAGAAAGGGTGATTTGGGTCATCCGGGAAACAGGAATCCCGACTGAAGGGCCGGCAGTCCCCTCGGCAGTCTTTGCATCAGGAGCTGGGGCTCGACTCCTCTCTCACCTTTTCCGGTGCCTTCTCCACACATGCCTGCTTCCAGGGGCCTCCCTCCTTCCCTGAGGTCAAAGGCCCAAGATGGGGGAAATCTGCTTCTCCTGGACTCCCCGATTGGACGGAGCTTGTTCTAAACCACCTCATAGGTTGCTGGCCTGTGTCAAGTGCCCAATCAGCTGCGAGCAGGGCCTACAAAGACAGGCACTTTATTTTCCTAGCTTAATCGTAAAGGAGGCTGGTGCCTTCCCAAGACCCCTAGTCGGGGGGAGAGGTTGTGACAGACATCACCAGTGCGCTCGGTGCCGGGGCAGAGAGAAGCGGAGGGGTGGTGTGGAGCCCTGAGAAGGAAGTGGGAGGGAAAGGACTTCCATGTAAGGGGATGAGCCTCTTGCTGGAGCAGGCAGGGAGCCTCACCTCTCTGAGGCCTGACCTCAGAAGGGTCAAGGAGCCCAGGGTGGTCTCATGAGGTGGATGGCGCCCCAACGTGAGAAGGCAGCTGGGTGCAGGAAGCCCAGACGAAGTGGTACCAGACAGTTTATTAATTCACCAGGGGAACACGATGGGTGCTAAGTGCACCGGGCCAAGTGCAGTGAATGGAACTGCCCTTCAGAGGAGATCTGCCAGCCCCTAGGCTTCAGAAGAGAACCCGGCAGTGGAGGGTGGAGTAGGAGGGCCAGGCTTGGCTCTCCGTGACACTAGGAGGGGTTTCTTCCAGCAGCGTGCCTGAGGACTCTGCGAAGCCACCGCAGAAGGATCCGGCCAGCGTCTGCTTTGGTAGGGGATTTGTGTCCATACTTGGGCCACAACACTAAAGGTGCCATAGCCAAACTTTTCGCAGTCACAGGAGATTCCCTGGAGAAGCGACAGGGCCTTTTTGTCCAGCTGCCCTGTGACCCTGAGAGCTTGTCCCTCCTGCACTGAATCTCGAGGTTTGGGCATATTAAGGGAGGCCGTGTTTCCCCCTAGGGGAAGCTGAACTGACACTTGAGGGATGAGGGCAGTTTGTCACCTAGGTGAGAAAAGAGAGGGCACCCCAGGCATGGAGAATGGCATGTGCAAAGGTGTGGGGGATGAGGGAGCTCCAAGGTGCTCAGGAGGACCGTTGAGAGGGTTCCAGGAGGGAATGACCCAACGTGATGCTGGGGGGGCAAAGGCCAGGCCAAGAAGTGGGGCCGAGGACAGTGGGGTGTCATGGCAGGGTTTTACACAAGGATGGCATAGCCAAGTGTGTGTTTTGGAAAGAGGGCTCTGGCTGCCCCGCGGAGCGTGGGTGAGAGGGGCTGAGAGGGGGTGAGACTGGGCAGGAAGCCCGGTAAAGGGGCTGGGGTGCAGCCCCTGGAGAGCCACGAGAACTCTGTTCGAGGAACGGCTGGAGAGGAGCAATGCTTCAGAGGTAAAACCAGGGTTTCCCCATGATTGATGGGGGGATGGGGAATCCAAGTGCCCCTCCCCCTGCAGGTCCCGGCTGGGGCAGTAAGTAGGACCGGGGAGCAGCGAGTGAGGTTTGGAAGTGAACGGCCCAACAGGCAGGGCCCAGCGGGGGCCATCTGGGCAATGATGTCCATGGGGCAGCTGGACACCAAGTATCTCAGCGGAGGATAAGCCTTGAGGACAGAGTCCCCATCTGGGCCTGGAGCAACAGTGGACCGTCACCTGTCCCGCCACTGGCCATCTGTCTATACCAAGTGAGCTGGGTCCTGATCCTGGAGCTCTTGGAGGGACAGGTAGGCATCAGCGTTAGGGGGCAGGCAGAAGGTGCGGGCCCTGACCTGGCATTGCCCGGGAGGGCTGGCCCAGGGGAAGCTGGCCCCCGCCCCAAGGCCAGGGCCAGGGCCAGGGACCTCCTCCCTGGCTTCTCCCGGTGTGTTCTCCGGGGGTGACTGGAAATCCACCAGGTCAGGGGCTTCTGAGGTGGGAGGCTCCAGGGCCTGGGGGGCCCAGCCGTTGGGGACTCCCTCCTGCAGAGACGGGGGTATCCTCTTTTCACCAGCCCCAGGGACCCCCAGGGCAGTGTCTGGGGGGCTTGGGCCACCAAGGAGAGTAGGGGAGAAGAGCAGCAGATCATCCCTGGGGGGGAAGGTACAGTAGGCATCATCCTCCCCTGGCAGAGGCGGCAGGGGCGGGAGGAGGGGCCCCTCAGGCACTCCCAGCCCACCCTCATCGGGCTCCTCGGCACAGGGGTCGTAGGTGAAGTACACCTGGCAGGCCTCAATCTCCAGTGCATCTGGGAGGTGGAAGAAGAAGTAGCCTTGGTTGGTGAAGCAGCTGGTCAGTGAGTGGCCGCTGGTCTCCAGGGAGGGCACCTTGTCCTGCTGCAGCAGGAGCAGCTGTGTGGCCTTGGTGTCCTTGTCCAGCACCTCCAGTGGGGAGATCTCAGGGGCCGGGCCGCTGGGGCTGAAGGAGGACGAGGGGAACGGCGAGGACAGCCACTTCTGCCAGGAGACAGGCCAGTTCGGGGTTTAAGGGGGTTGCCTCCTCCAGGTTCTCAGAAAAAGTTCCTAATTCCTCCTCCGGCAGCAAGCCACACAAGGCTGCCCCCTCCAGGAAGCCCTCCCTGGCTGTCCTCCCAGAACCCACCCACATTCCCACTGCTTGGGGGACCCCCTGGGTCAGCCCAAGGAGGTTACTTCTCTCAGCCCCTGCACAGGCCTTCCCGGCCCACCGCAGGTGCCCAGGGAACATGCTGGCTCAACGAGTGACCGCTTGCTGAGCAGCTACTATAAGCCTGACACTACTCTAGGGACCAAGGACACAGCAAAGGGTAGGATGCCAGTGTCTGGTGGAGACGAGCATGAGTATGTGAATCAACCAACCAATGCCGAGGCAGGAAGGGCCTGAGAGCACATCTTGTTCACTTTACGGAGGTGCCCTGGCCCTGATCACACAGCAGGGCTGGGACCCAGGCTCCCCCTCACATTGCCATGGAAACATCTCCGGTGGGAAGTTAATAGTCCCCTAATTTTCGCCTCCCTCCCAAGGCCGTTTGCCCCCCTGCCTCCCCTCCCCTCCCTGCACAAAGAGAGGAAAGCATCCCTCAGAGCCCTTCTCAGTCACTCCAGGACCCGGACAGCCCTGGCCCAGAGCGGGGACACTGGCTCTAGCCCTGGCCCTCACTAGCTGCGTGGCCCCAGGCAGGTCCCTGCGCCTCTCTCAGCCTCGGTCCCACAGCGGTTAGCTGCCTCGCCCCCACTTCTGCCCTGTGGACCTGCAAGGAGCTGTCAAGTAAGGAAATGCAGGGGCGACAGCTGACACAAGGCACTACGCAGGCTACACCGCAGAGATGTGGGGGCAGCAGACCCCTCGGGGCGGTGCGTTTGAGAACCCCAACAGCTCTCTGTCCTGGGAGCTCTCGGCAGCCAGGCCTGGTGGGCTCCCCCTGCATCCCTGTGGCCCAGCACAGGACCTGGGGGACCAATCAATGTATTTCAGACAAATTAATGGACCAGTAGAGAAATGCCCCATTTCTCCCTCCCCAGAGTTAGTTTCTGGAGCCATTCTGGCTGTTACACAGATGCACAGATACATACATGCGCACATGCTTGTACACATCACTCAGCAAAATCTACCCCCTCCTCCAAACTAGGAGTTTGTGTTACCGGAGAAAAATCCAAGAGAGAAAGACCCTAAGGCAAACTGAGGATGGCAAGGAAGGGAAGCCAAGTAGGAGGCAGGGGAAGAACACAGGCCGGGCGGGGTCCACAGAGGAGTGGGGGACAGAGCCAGGGGAGGGGCCAGGCCGGTGGCCAGTGCTGGTATGCCAGGCCTCCCGGGGCCCCTCTGAGCTGTGTGTGGTCAGCCGCTTCCTGGGCCTGGGTCTCCATCCACAGTGCCCTGAAAGTGGCGGGGAGGGGGGCACAATCCTCCCTTCATCCTCCTTTACGTGCACTCACACACCCGTGTGCACTCCCAGGTCCCAGGGACAGGACTTGGGCCTTGTAGCCCTGCAGCTGGGGGTCCTGGGATAGAGAGAGGAAGAGGAACGGGCGCAGAGGATGAGACGGGGGTCCCTCTTGGCCAGTCCCAACCAGCAGCCACGTGGTGCGTCCCCAGGGACTGCTGCACACATGGGGCCTGGGGCAGGACTCTATAACTGGGGATGACCTCATGAGAAGATGGAGTGGATTTTGCAGCTCTGTAGGAAGGATCCCACTTTCACCTCAAAATGCCTAGGCCCAGAGGATCAGAAAGACTTCAAGTTGGAAAAGGACTGAGAATGCTCCGGTTCAGCCTCCAACCAGGTCCAGCGTAGGAATTCCCCCTTCAGCCATGTTGTGACACGCAGCTAGGCTTTCTTGCATACTTTTGTTGGTGGGGAGTTCACTACCATTAGGGCTGAGTTTTCCAAAAAATTCCAGAAGGGGCCCTGACCAGCCCTGATAGAAAAAGACTCTGAAGAAAGCACTGCCCCTGAGCTCCTTCCAGCCCCTCATCTCCTCCCCCCAAAACCTAGGGAGCCTGAGGTGGGGGTGGGGGGTGGGGAGGGTGGTACAGGCAGCCCACCACATCCCCCTTCCCCCTTGAAGCTTCCTTCCTGAAGCGGGTGTGGACTGGGGGAGGGGAGACGGCAACTCTGAATGGCGTTTAGAGTGATACTACTACACCGGCCAGCACGTGTCACACGAATCCGAGTTTTGTGGCTAGAAGTGGCTAGAGGACTTGCGAGCTTCTGGGAGAAGTGACGAACCCTACCCGGGGATTCTTTGCAAGGGCAGAGAGAGCGTTATCTCTACAGAGCAGACCTGCGCTTGCATCCCACAGAGCGGAGTGAGCCTGGAAGCCGGAGCTAGGAGAAAGGCCAGACCGTGGGCCTCTCGGTCAGGGCCGTCACCGGTGGTGGTTCATTTGGGTCCTGCGCTGCCCCAGGGCAGCTGGTTTGGGGAGGTGGGGGTGGGGCTGCATTCCAGCCCACGCCCTGCTTGCCAAGACCTGCTCGGTCAACATACTGGCGACCATAAGTCTAGTGAGGGCTGCTTGAGCCCTGACTGCGGGCTGCCGACAGAGCTCTCGGGGCCATGTACCCACCTATGGAGTAACGCTGTGCTCCTCCCCACTTTACAGGTGAGGAGACTGAGGCGCAGGGCTGTTCTATAACACGCCCAAGGTCACACGGCCAAGGAGCAGCGGAGCCAGGATTAGAGCCAGGTAGTCTGGCTCTAACAGGAGGCGCCCTTGCTCCTGACGGTGCTGGTGCCAGGGCTGGGGGAGGGGCCCACGCCCACCCAAGGCTGCTCCCTTCACCCAGTGTCAAAGCCGCTACCCCGGCCCTACCCCCCCACCTACCGGCGTCCTCGCCGGCTGCCCGATTCCGCCCCCCACCTCCGGACTCCTACCTGGAAATCTCCTCCATGCTCTGAGCTCAGCTGCGAAAAGAACTCCGAGGGGTCTGGGATGTGACACTTCAGAACCTTCTTCAGCCTGAACAGGGGAGAGGGAGGGAGGGGAGGAGGGTGAGAGGGAAAGGGGGCCGAGGTGTCCTGCCATCAGCCGACAGCTCTGGGGGCAGGGCGTGGAGACACTTGACATTTGATCATTTGTTCGGTCAGTACTGATTAAATGTCCAGTAAGGGAGGATATTGTGCTGGGACACAAGACTGGCTGACAGAGAAGGTCCCTGCTCTCAAGAAGCCGACATTCTAATGGGGAGACAGACATAAAGCGGTGTGTCGCGTTGCCACTCATCTGTGGGGACAGGGTGCTGTGGAAGAGGAAAGTGTGGCAGGGGGACCCCGTGAGCCAAAACAGCCAGGGATGAGATGGCTGGCGCAGAGGGAACCCGGAGGAGGGAGAGAGGACAGAGGCCAGACCGTGGGCCTCCTGGTCAGGGCTGTCATGGAGGGCAGTTAGGGTGGTACACTGCCCCAGGGTGCCTGATGTGGGGGGTGGGGAGTGGGGGCCGAATTCCAATCTGAGGGCTCCAGCGTATGTACGCACCAGCGCTGAAATGTAGGCCGTGGCCTCGAGGCCCCAGAAAGCATGGCTGCTGCCCACGTGCCCAAGCTCAGGTCGGCCCCCTCCCCCAGCCCCCTCCTGGTCCCCAGCCACAGCAGTCTCCCTGCAGTCTCAGTTTCTGAAATGTTCCCACCTCCCTCCCACCCAGGGCCTTTGCACATGCTGTTTTCCCTGCTCTCGCCATCACCACCCCCAACCGGGAATCACCACTTCTTCGGGAAGTTCCCCCAGCTACCCCTCCGCTGAGGTTCCTCCCCCTATAGGCCGACGCTCCCAATACGCCCAGCACCTTCCTGTACCATCCCAGTCATGGCGTGTCCTTCTGTGTGTGTTTGACTGATAAGCATCAGCCTTCCCTCCAGGAAGGCAGGACCGCGTCCAAGCAGCTGACCCTTGCGTTCCCAGGACTCAGCACCGCGCCTGGCGCTGAACTGGGCCCAGACCCAGACAGAGCCATGAGGACCTACACCCACAACGGCTGGCACGCACACGCACACACAGATGTGCACACACGCAACTCCTGAGAGTGTGGCTCCAGGCAGACCCCCACCTGGGACTCTCCCTCCCCCACTCCCATCAGGCTGTTTCTGTGGGTTCCGCCTTTGGGGATGGATCACACGGAGGGGCCAGGTGTTAGTCAGGGCAGGCTCCTGGGAGGGCAGAGGGAGCCCTGGCATGTCCGAGCAGGGCGCTCAGCCCAGCACCTGACCTGGCTAGGGGTGTGCGTGTCAGATGGGAGCACGCAGGACAGACGGGGAGGCAAGCGCTCTTACCGCAACCTGAGGTACCGGCAGTTGGCCAGCAGGTAGACCAAGATGATGAAGCCAAAGGCGCCGCTGAGGCCCACGATGATATGGCCCAACGAAGGGGCTGCCCATGGGTGGGAAGAGAAGCAGGGGGAGGAGTTATAGAAGTGATCTGATCACCCAGATCATTCCAGCATCCCCACACCCCCAACCTGCGCTGAGGGGCAGGCTGATCTCTGACCCACGGCCTTCCCAGCATCCCAGTTGGCCCAGCCGGGCTGCGGTGTGCCGGGCTGACATGGGGCGTCACACGCCTTCATCACGGCAGCCCTGCCTTGGTATCCACTTTACAGATGAGGAAACTGAGGTTGGGAAGTGAAAGCAGCCCACCTCTGCCCCATGTAGAGAACTGGAGTACGAGGTCTCAGGACAGAGGAAGTGAAAAGAGCCCGTCGGGCCTCCTCACTAACTCAGAAGGCTGTGGGCAGTACCATCCCCTTGCTGAGTCCCTGTTCCCACCCATAATATGAGCACAGCGATGCCCCCCGATGCCCACCCTTCAGGGTCACATCAAGCGAGCTCATGATGAAGATAAGCACTGTAGCCCCAGCCGCCCCACCAGCTGCCCCTGGAGCCACACCTGGCCACCCCTTGCTGTCCAACCCCATCTTACCTTCAGCCCTCGTCCTGAAGGCCAGGGGCTGGCTCCAGGGGCTCCAAGTCGAGTTGCTGCCTCGCTGGGCCCTGACCCGCACCTGAAACTCATACAGGGTGCCTGGATCGAGGGTCTCCAGGAAGATCCACCGCTGGTTCTGCCCGATGGTCAGCAGGGAGGCCTCCTGGGGCGGAGACAGGGCTATTAAGGTGGAGAGCACCCCCAACCCCCGCAGCCCACCCACCTACCACAGCAGGGTTGACCAGGAAGCTGAGCAAGCGATGCCTCCCTTTCTTCCCTCCAGCCACCCTCCTCCCCCTACCCCACGCCACCCTAACCTCCCTAAAGGCTCCGGGACTACCTAATTGCTGGGGCCTACACCCCAGGGTCATCCTAAACCCCTCCCTCTCACTCATCCGCTCCATCCAAAGCGACCTGCCAATCAACTGGTTGCACCTCCAGCCCCTGGTTCCACCTCTGGGACCTCCCCTGGACCCTTCCCCTTCTCTCCTCTCCTCCCTGCTCCAGGTCTGAGCTCCCATCACCTCTCAGGCCTGAGGCTGCTCTCCCTGCTCCCGCCACATCCATTCCAGGCTGTTCTCTGCACGGCCAGGAAAAGGGATTTTCCCACAGAGCATTCCCACCTCCGCATCCTCTTTTTGGTTTTTCCCGCACAACTCCCCAACCCACTACACACGCACACACGCCCCCCAGGCAGTGTTTTGCCTTTGCAGTGGCTGCTTCTTTGGTTTGGAAAACCCTCCCCTGCTCTTTGCAGGGTCAGCTCCTTCTGGACCCTCAGATCTCAGAGCAGCCCTCTCGGGTCACCTGTCCCGGAACATAACCTGTCATTATCTCATTTCGTTTTCCTGGTAACTTTTATCAATATCCCGCAGACTTCTGCATCTGTGTTTGCTGACTCCCCGCCTCCTCCCCGCCCTACACGTGAATCCACGTAGGTTTCCTGAGAGCAGGAAGACTGTGGGGCTGTCCACTCTCTCCCCAGCATTCAGCACATAGTAGGCATTTGATAAATGCTGAGGAGCTGAGTGAGTGAACAAAGGAACAAGTGAATGAATAAAGACAGACACCCGTGGGCTACGCTGGATCTGAAAGTGGCGAGGTGGCATCTCAGGGCCTCTGAATTCTCACAGAGAGGGCAGCGGCCTGTCTCTTGGCTATGTCAGTCTTGCCTGGTGTTAGCTGGGACTCTGCCACAAGCCAGAACCCCGGGGTGGCAGGTGTCGCACGGAGGGAGGGAGAGGCAGGGGCTGCCTGGGGGCCGCTGTGCCTTTGCTGAGACGGAGGATGGACAGGGTGCCCAGCACAGGAAGGGGGACTCAGGGAAGGCTGGACTGGGCCCCGCACTTACCTCCCAGCGGTGGCCTGGGGACCGGGTCCGGGCCTCAAACTCCAGGTATTTTTTAATGTAGTGGGAGGACTGGTTGATGGTCCAGGTTATGTTGCATCTGCGGGTCTCTATGTGGGTGACTTGGAGAGAGTTAGGTGCCATCGGGCGAACTGGAGTGGGGAGAAAGGGGAAGGAAGCTTTGGGGATGCTGGACCTTGACCCTGGGATGATAAAGCCTACACGTGCTCCCACCTCCGCCTTCACACATGCTGTTCCTCCCTCCTGGCGTGCCCTTCCCCCAGAAATCTGCAGGTCGCCACGCAAATATCACCTCTGCAGAGAAGCCTTCCGCAGCCACCCGCCACTCTCTGTCCCCCTCGCCTACTCCATTTTTCTTCCTGGCACTCTCACCACCTGACACATCAGATCCCTGCTGGGGGTTCTTTGTTTATTTCCTCTGTCTCCCCCCAGCCTGTGAGCTCACTGAGGGCAGGGATTCCATTCTCTCAAGTGTCCTTTGTGCCCAAAACATTACCTGGCATGTAATAGGCACTTAATTAAATATCTGCTGAATGAATGAATCAGGGCAGCCTTTCTCTGCACTCAGAAACGATCTAAGAGTTTTCAGTGGATTATCGCATTCATTTATTTAACTTAGCTTCACTAGTCTTATATAATTATAAGATTTTCTGATTCTGAATTGATCAAAGTTTCATAATTCTGGAAC
>PVJD01009949.1:0-57880 GCA_004026545.1 Mormoops blainvillei
ATGAAGCATTACAGTTCTCCGCGGGTGGCTTACCCAAGGGACACAGTCATCCGTCAGACACGTGAGGTTCACCCGCTCCCTGGTAGCTTGGGGGCGGGGGGCAGCGCAAGGGTGGGGGTGACTCACTGTATTTATTTCTTTTCTGGGGGTGAGGACCTGACAGCTGCCTCACTGGCTCCCTCAAGGGTTTGCTCTCTGCTCTCTGGGCTCCAGAGCAGGGTGGGGGGAGCCTCCCTCAGCCCCTCCCTCAGGGTGACCTGTGACGTCACTCAGCACCTGGTCCTGGGTACGTCTCCTGCACAGGATGGCAAGGCCGTGGAAGGCACAGGGCGCAGGGGCTCAGAACGTGCCTCATGGACAAGAAGGAAAATCCCACTCTCCGGTCTGGGAAGTTGCAGGGGCCAAGCAGCTCCTAGTGGAAAATGGGCGGCGGGGCGCGGGGGTGGGAGGGGACCGCTGCAGGCAGGGAGCAGGCGGGGAGTGCCTGAACCCTGAGATATGCCCGCCCCTCCCCTCTTCTCCCCTCCCCCCCTTACCCAAGCTCTTCCGGCCTGTCAGATTAGGTGCTCCTGTCAGCCCACCTCACAGATAAGACACTGAGGTCTCAGGAGGCAAACGCTGTGCCCAAAGTGGTAGGCAAGTGGCAGAGCGGCCACAGGGCCCGAGCCGCCTGTCAGCTCCCAGCTCTGTCAATGGCAAAACTCTAAGTAACTGAAGCCGCATAGAGACCACGTGTGCCTGAGACCGACGGAAGGAAAAGGGGCCCCCGCCCACAGGGAGACTGCAGACGAGCTGCGCAGGGAGGCTGGGCAGGGTGCCCCCGAGCTGCGAGTTTGGGGAAACGCAAAGAGCCGGGATGCTCTGCGGCACAGGGCGCAGGTGGGGGCAGGAAGGGGCCGGAGGCCAGGCGGTCGAGCCAGGAAGCTGGGGCTCAGAGCCCCGAGTGACACAATCATATCTACGTTTCAAAAATCACTCAGAGTGCAGAGAGGAGAGTGACAGTAATGTCAGCTACAGGGGGTGGGACAGGCGTCAGCCGGCACTCAGGACCCCGCGGGGCAGGTCCAGGCAGCCTGCCTCCCACTCCGCCTGCCCAGCCTTCTCTGCCCTGTTCTTCCTTCCGCACCCAGCCCCGTCCACCCTGCTCTCCGGGGAGCGATCAGGACAAGGGTGGGCAGGCTGGTTTTATGTTGACTTCCAACCTGCTCTGTGAGCTTCAGGAAGTTCCTCCACCTCCCCGAGGCCCTGGCTCATCTGAAAATGCAAACAGTTTTCCTGTCACCAGGAGCTGTTTGAGGACCCAACAGGTGATACAGGAGAACAGACCCCGTGAAGAGGAGGGGGAGGCTGGCAGCCGCAGGGCGGGTGGAGGAACCATTCATTCACTCCTCACCCACGTGCATGCCCCGCCCCTCCGGCCTCTCCCGTGGCCGTGGCCGTGCTGGGCTGTCAGCGTTCAGAGGCATCAGGTGATGTGATTAATGTAGGTTCCCGTCAGCAGCGCTCTGCTGGGGGGAATGTGGGCTGAAGAGTAATTACAATCAAGTTTGAGATAAGCTGATGGTATTAATGAAAATCGTTACCCTCCAGGCAACTCATCCAGCAAAGGGACGGATTGACTGGGTTTGAACTCCCCCTTTTATTGTTCTGGTTTCAATCAAGAACACTTCCAAGTGATGGAGGGGCACGGCTGCGGGCGAGGCCGGCTCTCGCAGCGCGGCCCTTCCCCGCGGCGCTGCAGGAGGAAGAGCCCGCCTGCCTTTCCTAGGTCCTCTGAACATTCCGGGGGGCTCTCCCCTCGTGTCTCCCGTCTGTCTGTTCTTCTTCGGAAGGCTGGTCGGGTTTTCGGCTAAAAAAAGACATCTGCTGGATGCCGGGGTCCAACTTCCCAAGACCCAGACCTGACCACGTGGTTGCCCCCTGCTGAATATGCTCCCGTGGCCCCTCGTCACGTGTCATGTCCTGCACACAGGCTAGAATCCAAACTCCCGCGAGGGCCTGCGTAATCGGCTCCCTCACCCCGCGCTGCCGCCGCCGCCATCTCCGGGGGGTGGGGGGGTATAAAGGACAGGTTCCAGGCTGGGGGCGGGCCCTGCCCTGGCCGATCCAGGACCCCCAGGCTTGTGAGTCACACAGGAGAGAATTCAAGAACTAGTCCAAGTGGGAGCAAAAGCAACTGTTGCTCACGGAGAGACAAAGAGGCCGGGCGGCGGGCTCCCGAGGACGGGCTAAGGGGCTGGGCCCCGTGCTCCCCTGGTTGCAAGCCTCGCAGGTGCTGCTGTGACAGAGGCAAACGTGCACGTCCCGGCGGACCTGGGCGAGCTCACGCGTGAGCCGTGCGCGTGGTCGGGCAGTTCTCGGGATTTTACGGGTTTCCAAGGATGGCTTGCTGCCGAACGGTGTACGGTTAGATTCTGATGCCACCTTCCGGTTGCGGGGGTCCTGTTCCTAACATGGTCTGTCCCGGAGGTGTCCATGAGTTTGTCGCGGCCCCGCCCCTCCCCAGGCCCCCTTCTACTTCTGGTGTCAGCTTTCTTCCTAACGGTGGTACAATGAGCTTTGGTTTGCGTCTCTGCTCCATTTTTCCCGCATCTTGCATTGATCTGGTGTTAACCAGTCCTCGTTGTTGCTGATTTCTGTGACTACAGCGGGGGTTTCCTACCAGAAACTGTTTACCTCTGATCACAGGTGGAGGTGGACCTGGTGGCTCATCAGCCCGTGATGTCCACTCCTAGCTCCTCACTCCGCTTGTCAGCAGTTTTCCTACTTCTTTCTATCCTGTCTCATATGGAGGGCAGTTAGCTGGGGGAGAGGCTGGGAAGAGGGAGGAAGAACATTCCAGACTGAAGGGATAACATGTGCAAAGGCCTGAGGCAAGAAGGAGGTGGACCAACCCTTGATGTCAACTGCAGGGGACCTCAACTGCCAGACCAGGGGCAGGTCCAAAGCCCATCAAGGGTTCGGACGGGCTCGGAGCTGTGTTAGAAGCTTCCAGATGGCGTGGCAGATCAACAAGCCCTCAATGATACCTCTTAGTGCCTGGGCCTGTGTTGGGTGCTGGGGACGCGGAGGTGGGTCCTGAACATGAGGGGCTTATCCTCTGCACAGAGGCAGGAAAATCAGTGGGGAAGCCCGGGGCTACTCCAGGTAACCTGGGAAGGCTTCCTGGAAGAGGGCTCCCTGAACAGACGCTGGCAAGCCAGCAGGGCCAGGAATGAGGCACAACCAGTGCACAGCAAGGCTGAGCAGGGAGAGTGTTGGGGGTGGGGTGGGCAGGAGTAGATGTCACAACCACCACTGACATTGTGCCCGGTGCCACACTGAACACCCCCTCCGTGTTATCTCATTCTTGTCTCAGCAGCCCCGCCCCACAAATGGTACTTTCCTATCGTTTACAGATGAGGACATGGGCTCTAGGAGGTTAGGTGCCCTGCTGGGAAGTGGTGGAGCGGGGTTCCAGCCCAGGCTGCCCACAGGGCATCGCCCTCAGACTGGGAGTCGCCAGCTGGCAGTGGGCCGAGGGCACTGGGGAGCCGGTGGAGGCACCAGGCAGAAGAAAGCAAGGTCAGACGCAGGCTTTTTAAACGTGACTCCGGGGAGACGGGTAAGCCAGGAGAGGCCAGTTCCGTCTGTGGCAGAAAGGCTGGGGGAAGGGCATCGCCGTGGACGTCCCTTGGGTTGTGGAGCACGTCGTGGGCCGCCAGGCGGCAGGGACCTGGCTCACCTGGTGGCCCTGAGAAGCACAGACCCCACCTGAGCCAGGCCACTGGCGGGTGGGGGAGGGACCGCCCAGCCCCGCCGTTAAGACCTTGACAATGAGGCGATTATGTCTTGAGTTTTGCTTTAAAAACCTTAATGGATTTTTTTCCACTCCATCAAGCCACCCTGCGGTCTAGGAATGATAATTGTGATGGGGAAGGAGGCTAAGGCGCTGGGAAGTGAGCATCCGCACCCCACCCCCAGCCAGCCGCAGCGCCGCCTCGGAGAGGGCTCCGCGCGGTGTGCCAGGTCTGAGCGTGAGACCTGAGCCGCAGTCCAGCCCGACCCTCCATCCGTGTGACAGCAATCCCAGCTGGTGTCCCTTGCCCCCACAGCAGCCCGCAGTATCCTATTCTCAGGGGGAGAAACTGGGCCCCGAGGCCTGTGCCTGCACCGAGGCTTGTACGCCTCCGGTGACGGGGTGCTCACCACCATTCTTCACAGTCCTGGCGATCTAGGCTCCCGCTCAGCAGCCTGAGGGGATGGGCTGGACCCCAGCTGGACTGCTCTGCCCCTGCGCTCCTCCTATTTCCACCTTCTCGCCGGGAGCCACGATGACGACAGCACAACAATGACGGCGCTTGACGCATTGGCAGTATTTGCGAGTGACTGCCCCTGTGTTAGGCACCCTTCACCCTTCTATGCAGGGTGCCCCATATGATACCATGTTACTGCTGGGGGCCCTGAGACCCAGAGAGGATGACGCCTCCCTGAAGCCACATAGCTTCCGAGGGGTGGGAAACCAGGGGGGATTTGTGCTCACGTGTGACTGTCCCTTCGGTCCCTGAGAGAGGCCTCCAACCCAGGGGAGCGGTGGTCCCACAGCGCTGGCTCCTGCTCCGGGTGTTCGGGGCTGGGGGGCCTGGTGACAGGCTCCCTGATTCCAGCTCCCTCCTCTGTAGAGCCCCTCCCCTCCCGCAGTTCCCATCACCAGGCAGCTGTTTACTACAAAGGACCCAGAGGGCCTGCGGGTGGTTGGGGGCCCCCTGTGAGGACTCTGGGAAGGCAGGGGGACTCAGGGTCCCACACGTGGCCCTAACACCAACCCCCTGTGTGTGACATGGGCAGACGACTTCCAGCCCGGAGTCCCTTCAGCTCCACCGGCCCCTGAGGGCTGAGTAAGGGCTGCTGTTTGCGGGGCGCCTACTCTGTGCCCGACACCAGGAGCAGACGTCTACCATCTTCGACTGAGCCTCGAGTCAGGTGGGCGACGCTCCCCTTTCACAGAAGAGGAAACTGGGGGCTGTCGTGCTCAGGGCCGCGGTAGGCGGAGCCAGGGCTGGGAAGACCCGACCCTCGAGTTGCTGCCTTTGGTCCCCCTGCCAGCTGGGGGTCTGGCGTGGAGCCCTCCCTGCCCCTAGGTGCACAGCCAGCGTGGTGTTCCCAGGGCTCTCTGGTTGCATTCCTGCGGGGACAGAAAATGATGTGGGGCCAGCATTTGCATCTGCCGCCTTCTGGCAGGACTGGAATTGGGTGGATGAATAAAGAACGCACCCGATTTGCTGAGGATAATTTTTATTTTGCATCTTCGAGCGTTGGTTGACCTTCCACTTGAAGAGGGCAGAGTGGATTCGCTCGCCAGTGCTTAAGATGGCTGCCCCCGCCGTTCACCCCCGGCCCCTGTGCCCTTCTGGGTCGCCCCAGTGTTGTTCGTAAGCAGACAACATCTGGGCTGTGAGGGGTCCAACTGTGGGGACTGCAGAAGCCACAGGCCTGCCAGGAAGGGCAAGAGGATCACAGCCCACCCTGGAGACACCCTGCCTCCATAGTGGCAGTCCCGTTTTGTTGGGACCCAGCCCTGCCCATGTGGCCGCCTGCTCACTGCTGGGCCAGTCTCTGTTACTGGAAGCACAGGCTAGAGAGTTGCATCTACGCTTGAATCACAGCCCTACATGACATCGGGCCCGAGGCGTCATTCCCCTGGGCCTCCGTTTTATCATCCGTACAATGGGGTGGTAACACGGGCTTTGCCGGCTGCACTGAGCTTTCAGAGAGAGAGAGCTTGCGACCAGTTCACCTCGGTGCTGGGTGAGCCATGGGGGTCCTTCCCATCCCCCTGCCCCTGCCCCTACGCCTGCGGTTTCTAAGCCCATTTTCTCCATGTCCATCCCGCCCCCACCCGTGGGGCTGCCAGCTTTCGGGCTCTCCCAGGCGTCCTGGCCTTTGCCCTACGTGCTTAAAGGGATGTGTGTGTTTGCCTTAAAGGTTAGCCTCAAATGCAGCCCTGACTGTGAGCTCCCGTTTTGCTCTTGTTTCTTGAGGTTTTGAATATTATAGGTCCATTTCATTTCCACATAAATATTAGGACGAGCTTATTGATTTGCGCGCGCATGTGCGCGCGCGCGCACACACACACACACACACACACACACACACACACACAAGCCTGCTGGGATTTAGACGGGGAGCGCATGACTGCGCAGGCCAATTTGCGTAGATTTAAAACCCTTTACGATGTTAAGGCTTCTCTCTGTGAACGAGGCAGGTCTCTCCCCTTCTAAAGACCTGATTTGCTTTCTCCCCAAAACGTTCCGGTCTCTCCGTGCAGACGCCTTGCACACCTTCCGTTAGATCTATTCTCGGAGCTCTTGTGCCTTCGGTGTGGTCGCAGATGATTTCTTAAAATGCCACTTCCTGCTTATCTGTGGACAGACAGAGAAGTGCAATTGCTTTGGGCGCGCCGACCTTGTGTGCAGCCACCTCGCGCCCATACTCGCCCGGAGAGACCGTCTGCGGGCGGCTTCTTGTGGATTATCTATCAGCGTCGCCTGCACATGCCGACAGTTTTATTTCTTTCTCCCCCGGTCCTTACGCCTTTCCGTGTCTTGCCTGACGGTACCCTCTTCATCGTGAGTGGACGGTCCTGACCTCGGGAGCAGTTTTCAATCTCTTGTTATTAAGTGTTATGCTTGCTGAAGGTTTCGTAGGAACCATTTATCAGGTTAAAGAAATTGCCTCTATTCCCAGATTGCTTCCATTTTAAAAACCATAAATGGGTGTCGAATTTTATGCAGTGCTCTTCTGCAGCTATTGAAATACCTGACTGTGCATTATAGTCCTCAGATGTGGGGAACCACCGGCTTGACCGTCAAATGTCAAATCGATCTTGTGCCCCCGAGTAAACCCACCTTGGTCCTGAGGTACTCTTTTTGTCTATTCGGCCAGGTTCTGTTTTGCTAATACTTTAAGATATTTGCATCCTTAATTTTTTGTCCTTGAATCATCCTTTCACTTTTCTTCTGTGTTAGTTATCATTTCTGCATCAAACACTGACTGAAAACCACCCTGTGTCCAGTGGGTTCTGTGGGTCGGTCACTCAGACGGGCATGGCCAGGGCCGCCCGTCTCTGCTATCCAGCGCCTGGGTTTCATTTCTGAAGGGTGTTTCATAAGGCCCAGGGCTCCAGGTTGGCGGTCGTCTTCTCTCAGCACTTTCAGGGTGCCAGTCTCTAGGTTCTGAAGGGCATCCTTTTGTTGAAAAATCACTTGTCAGTCTTATGGTTGCTTCACTGAAGGTGACGTGCCTTTTTCTCCGGCTGCTGTAAGACGTTGTCTCTGGTTTTGCTGTGATGTGCCTCAGTGTAGGCTGGGGGGTTCCTTAAGCTTCCTGAATCTTACCTGATATCTGTCACCAGATTTGGAAACTTCTTAGAAGTTCTTTTTTCAAATATTGCTTCTGTCTAGCCCTTCTGGTGTGGCTCACGGAATTGAGCGCCGGCCTGCTCACCAAAGGGTCATCGGTTCGAATCCCAGTCAGGGCACAGGCCTGGGCTGTGGGCCAGGTCCCCAGTAGGGGGTGCATGAGAGGCAACCACACATTGATCTTTCTCTCCTTCTCTTTCCCCCTCCTTTCCCTTCTGCCTAAAATAAATAAATAAAGTCTTTTAAAAATATACTGCTTCTGTCTAGTTTACTTTCTCTTCCCCCTTCTGGGACTCCGATTATATATGTGTTGGATTGCTTAATTGACTCCTGTGCCTTTTTATCATCTTTTCTGTATTTTCCCTTCTTTTGTCACTCTGTGCTTTAATCTAGATACTTCTGACTCACGTATTTTGTAGCTAATTAATTCACTTTTCAGCCTAATTCACTCTGCTCTCAACCCCATCTATCGAATTACTGAATTCTTATTTTCAGTTATTGTATTTTTCATGTCTAGATTTTTCTCCTTCTTCTCCTTCATATATTCCAGCTTTGGGCTGAAATTCTTCGTCTTGTCCCCTATTTCCTTGACCATACACATCACAGTACCATTCATGCCTGTGTCTGGTAACTCCAGTACTTGGACCACCAGTGGGTTGTTTATTTTATGTTTTTTTTCTCTTGTTCCAGTTACTGGTATGTCTGGGAATATTTTAGTGATTCTTGAACGTCGTATACAAACTCGTGGAGCCTCTGTGTAACGCTATAATCCTCTCGAGAGGGTTTGCATTAGCTTCCGAAGGCGTTTAGATGTGGAGAGAGAAGTCGATGCCATCGGGCCCGGCACTGATGCCAGGCTGGGCTTAAGTCTTTCTCGGGCATGTGTTTCTCTGATTTACTCTCTGCCTGGGACCCGGCTGCCTTCCGAGGTCCACCCGCACCGGTGGTGGCTCTGCTCGGTGATCCCTGAACTCTAATACTTTTTCCCCACATGACCATAAGTCTGCTGGAAGTTCTGCTTAGATTTCGAGTCTCTTAGCGGCCACTTTCTGCTGGGCTCATTCTGCTTAGGATTCGGCGGGCTTCCCAAAGGGGAGTTGGCGAGAGCACTGGCCTCACACCTCTGTGACCCGTTTTCTCTCCTGGAATTCAGACCCTCAAGCCCTGGAGGGCCCACTAGCCCCGGCCTCTCGGTTGCGTCTCCTAGCCCCGTGAGACCCTCAAGAGCTCGGGTCAGCCGCCACTTCTGCTTGGTTCTCAGCTTCATCCTCGGCCCCTTGGAACAGCTGCCTACACGTCAGCGGATGTCTCTGGGGAAAAGCTGGGGTGACAACCACTGGCCTCGCTTGGATGAACTCCCCTTCTCTCCGGGGTCTCGGGCCCCTCAGTCCCGGAGGCCTCTGTCGCTCTTCCTCACCTTTGAACAGACGTTTCCCACATCGTCTCTGTCTTCCCTCCTTCCTAGGAGGTGAGGAGACAGGGCAGGCCAGAGACCACGCTGGCTTCGCCCCAGCTGGTGGCAGCAGAGACGGCTGGAAGGGATGGGTCAAGAGGGGCGGACGTGGTGGCTTATGAGATGGGGTCGCCGGGAGTCAGTGATGAATGCGCACTGTCCTTCTCACACGTCGGCATCCCCGCCCCCGAACATCAGGGGGATGTCTGCTCCCGTGGGCCTCTCCCCTGGGCTCCCAAATCTCCTGCCTGTGTACCCCCAGCTTAGCCCTGGTCACTCTGTGGGCACTTGGCCACCACCAACTGGGAGCCTCTGTTCCCAACATTGTCCAGCCCTGAGATGGCCCCAGGTCACCGAGACAATGAATTAGGTCATGTGAATTTTGTTTACCAATGAGCTGTGAGGAGAACTGGGTCTCTTGGGCCCAAAGGCAACTGCTCTGTGCCCAGAGGGCTTGAGTGGGGGTGTACCCCCACCCCGGCCCATCTGTTACCTTGCCTCCACCCCTCAGCTAGGATGCTGGACCCGGCTCCAACTGGGCCACGGGATGAGTCCCAAGGCTATATATCCCCTGGACTCCCGGCTGTCCCAGCCCTCACTCGCTTCTGGCGGGGCTGCAGGTCAGCCACCCCCTTCCTCAGGTCAGAGGGTGTGTGTGCCAAGGCAGTGGGCAGCGGGAAGGCCATGGGCAGCGGTGTCTACAGCGGTGTCTACAGCGGTGTCTACAGAAGGGGAGACGGAAACACCGCTTGTTATGATTAGTCCTGTCCCCGGCCTCTCCTCCTGGCTCGTGCAGGACTGCCATAAATAACAAGGACCACTCCTTGCTACCTGCAGTACCCGCGGCCCCAGGCCCCACCGTCTACTGCTGCTTCCTCCACAGCACGGAGGGAAGCGCTGGCCCAGCAAGTGCCCACACACCTGGGCCCACCCGTGCCTTCTCTGTGTGGCGCGGCTGGGCCCCTGTAGGGCGGGAGGTGCAGGACAGAGGCTGCAGGATGGGGGGAGCTCCGGGGAGAGCTGGCTGGCAGGCACAAAGTGGGGGACACTCTTTCTGGTTTCAGATGGAGCTTTTCTGCAACAAGTTCCACCCAGAGGGCTCTTTATCACAGTAATGGTAGGTGTCCCTGCCCCCCGCCATGGGGTGGGCCGGAGCCAGAGCCAGAGCGGTCCATGCCCTGGGGCCGCTGCAGCAGGTGAGCTCCGACTGGGCGACTGACAGCAGCAGCCATTTATTCTCTCACAGCTCCCGGAGGCCAGACGTCCGAAGTCAAGGTGCCTCCAGGCCCAGGCTCCTTGTGAGGGCTCTAGGGGAGCGTCCTTCCTGTCCCGCCCCTCCTGCAGGCCGCCCGCTCTCCTTGGCTTGTGGTCGCGTCACCCCAGCCTCTGCCCCCTTCCCATTTCCGCCTCTCTCATCACATGGCCTTCTGATAAGGACACTGGTCCCTGGACTTAGGTCTCACCCTGCTCCTGCATGACCTCCTCCTGGTTGACTGCATCTGCGACGATCAAGAAAGGTCGCATTCTGAGGTTCCAGGTAGACATGGACTGGGGAGGGGGCGGTACTATGCAGCCCAGGGCAGGAGCCTGGTGAGAACTCACGGCTCAGCCGAAGGGCATCTGCTGCTGTGCCTTCCGGGGCGGGGGGGCGGGGGCGCTGCAGTAGGTGCCCCAGCCTGCGGCTGCTCCCTGAGCACCTCCCTTCCCCCAAGGCCACGCTCACTCGGGCCGTTGCCACCAGTCCCGACCACAGGGCCACAGCAATTCATTCCCAACCTCTGAGGGTTCAACAGGCCATAAACGCAGCCCACGCCTGTGGCATCTTGCGTGGATGTTGCAGGAGAAATGCCCTACGGGCTTCCTTACCCGATGGAGCTGGGGCCGCCAGAGGACCAGAACCGAGGGTCATTGAGGGTCCCTGGTGTCCAGCCTTAGGGCCCTCAGGTCTGGTGACATCACCCCATATATAACCTCCAAGGACCCTGTTACTCTGAGGTAAAGACCAAACATCTTGATGGGGGTAAGAAGATCCTGTGGGCTCTGGCCCAGCCTTGACTACCCAGCACCCCTCCCTCTCTCTCGGCTGGGGCCGCCCTGAAAGCCCTGCATTGACGCAAACACATCCTGCCGCAGGGCCTTTGTACACACCGTGGCCCAGCCTGAGAATGCCTTTCCCCACCGTCTCCACGTGGCAGTTGATTCCCCCTCACCTCTGGGTCTCAGCTCACATGTCCTTGCTCAGGCCGGGTCCCCGCTCTTCCGTTTGCCATTGCACGTTGCTGGTGACGACCATGTGGCGTCCCTCACGAGGAAGCGCAAGTTCCACCGAGAACTGGCTCCCCACTGCGTCCCTCTGCGGGCACCGCGCCTGCCACATGACGGGCTCCGCTGGGCGGCGGTGTGGGCCGTGCCTGGCCTCGGCAGCCTGGGGCCTGGGCTCTGCCTGCCCCTGCCTGTTACTTTGCATGCGGCCTCCGACAAATCACTTTCTTTTTGAGCCTTAGTTTCTCCTAATGGCAAAATGGGGTTTTTAATCCCAGCCTGTCTCCCTTCTTGGAAAGGAGGCTGGGGGCTCAAAATCGTCTTCTTTGCAACTTCGCTTACTCAGCAATGATGGAGTCGGGCACCGACTGTGTGCCAGGTGCTCTTCTAGGCAACGGGGACCTAGCTGCGGGACAAAAAAGACGAAAGTCCCTGTCCTTAGGAGGCTAACACCCCGGTGTGGGGGGGGAGGGGCAGATGGTGAAGTACCACACAACAGGTGACACCGTAAGAATTACTAACAGCAAAGCCGGTGAGGTGGCCGGGGCACAGGGTGGCTGCTTTGGGCCGAGGGGGTTGGGAGGTTTGTCAGGGAAGGTGCCGCAGGCCACAGTCCTAGGGCGGCGGGGTGCTCGCCGGCCTTCAGAAAGGTCAGAGGCTCGCTGTGAGGCACTGGGCCGGAGGGGTCAGCAAGAGTCAAGTCCTAGAGGCTAGAAAGGCCAGGCCAGGATGCAGCAGGTGGCTGCAGGGCCACCACGCAGGGCCGCACCCACCATGCTGGCTGAGGCTGGAGGAGGCCTGGACGCCCTGCCCAGGGCAGCAGCTCGGCTTTGCCGGGTGTCACTCGCGAGCAGTTCTGTGTTACGCTGCCTGTGGGAGACTTTCATGGCAGCCTCCTGGGCCTCCCAAGCCTCTCCCAGGGAAGGGAAAGGAAGCACGCCCCGCCTCCCACTCCCCCACCTCCCCACCCCCGCATTCGGCATTCCCTGCACGCACACACCCTCCCTTCCAGCCGCCTCCCCAAGCAGCACACTTGCCCTGACAGATTGAGAGACGAGAAGGGCCCCAGCTGCTGCCTGGGCTTCCAGGTCCCTCCAAGGCAGGAAGGAATTAATCAGGTTGCGAGCCGCTGACAAATGTGCCCACGGGCTGCAAAGGCTCCTCCCCGGCTTGGGGACACAAACCAGCCCTGCACCCTGCCTGGCCCAGTGCAGGCCCTGGTCACTGAGCTACCCTCACCGTGGCCCTCACAAGAGGCGCCCCCACTCAGGCCCAGTGACTCCCTGTAGTCAGCTCTGGGTTCAAGGTCAGGTTCTTTCTTTTTTAAAGATTTTATTTATTTATTTTTAGAGAGAGGGTAAGGGAGAGAGAGACACACACACACATATATGTGTGGTTGTCTCTCATGCACCCCTCCTCCCCTCACCGGGGACCTGGCCCGCAACCCAACATGTGCCCTGGCTGGGAATCGAACCAGCGATCTTTGGGTTCGAGCACAGGCCGGTGCTCAATCCACTGAGCCACACCAGCCAGGGCCGAGGTCAGGTTCTTACTGACAACTCTCCAGGACTGCTGGGTGCAGACGCTGCCCTGGAGGGATTCCACTGTCTCCCTGCTACTGGTCACTGCCTGACAGGGGGCGGCAGGGAAGGAGACCCAGGGCCCAAGGGGAGTCAGGTTCCACCCCTCCCCCAGGGCAGGGCGGTGACATCGATTCTGGCACATGGGACTCTGGAAAAGTCTCACAGGGCGTGAAGTCCGAGGTCCTGGCTTGGTTGATGTCCTGGCCCTGCCAGGTACTGGCTATAGGACTTGAAACAGCCCTTCTCCTCTCTCTGAGCCTGTTTTCTCAACTGTACGTCGGGCACCCATGTTGCTGTGAGGGTCAGATGGGATTTAGGGACTTCATCTGGGGGAGGGGCGCCCAACCTTCTTGTCCACTCAGGAAACCATGCCCTCTGGGGGCTGCGTGGGTCCCCAGATTGGGGAGCTGTCCGTGACAGTGCCGGAGGCGTCTCTCAACTCAGGACCTGACGCAGGAAATGAGACTGCTCTGAAGGCCCTTGCTGCGGAACTAGAGTCGTGTGTGGTTGATCAGATCGGTAACGATATAAACATACACTGTATCCCACTGTAGGTCGCACGAAGATACACACAGTAAGATAAGAATGCATTGCGGGCCCTGGCTGGCGTGGCTCAGTGGACCGAGTGCCGGCCTGTTCGATTCCCAGTCAGGGCACGTGCCTGGGTGGCGGGTCAGGTTCCCAGTCGGGGACATGTGAGAGGCCACTGACGGATGTGTCTCTTGCGCATGGATGTTTCTCTCTTTCTCCCTCCCTTCCCCTCGCTCTAAAAATAAATTAAAAAACAATTTTTTTTAAAGACTACATCGTGGGGTTCTGGACCCTCTAGCAGTGAGCTCCAGGAACGACCCCTGGGTGAAAGTGGGGGCCGCGCTGGCCTTCGGTCCCAGCTACCCCCAGCTGGAATTATCGCTCCCTCCTCCAGGGTCCTGGCTTTTGGCTCCGAGAGTGTTTTCGGGCTCCCGGCCAGCAGTAGTTTTTTGTAAGGCCGTCACCAGCCACGTTTCTAAGGCTCTCCTCTCCCAAAGGCATCTGCGAACTCCTGCCCCCTGGCCTGACTCGTCGGGGCGATTCGGGCCGTCGGCTGCTCGCTGAGGCCCGCGCTGTGTAAAGAATAATTTCCAGACCAGGCCACACTGACAACAACTCCCTCAATGCCTGGAAGTCTTGAACACCTGTGCCCACCTCACCCCCAAATCGGGCATCAGTGACAGTGTTGGTCAGCTTCTGCCGTATAACACACCATTCCAAATCTTTGTGGCTTAAAATGACAACTACTGGTTTAGCTCACGGTTGTGCGTGTTGCCAGAGGAGTGGGTGGGTCTGGGTGGGCTCAGCCCATTTCTGCTGAGCAACCTGTGCCATGCGTCTGAGGTCACAGGTCAGCAGGCAGGTCGCTTGGCAATGGAAGGACCTGGGACGGCCTCACTCACATGTCTGGGGGTCCAACCGGTTGGGGCGTGTGGTCTCTTCCCTAGGCCTCTCCAGCTGGTGGGGCCTCACTCGCTCGGCAAACCGCACCCCGCCCGCTTCCCCAGCCTCTGCTACTTCGTGCTCCCAGGAGTCCCTTCCAAAGTAAGTCCCTCGGCCAAGCCCAGGTCGAGGGAAAAGGGCGGGGAAGGACACGACCACTTTTGCAACCTAAGGTCATCGCTATTTCTGTCATGAAGGTAGGGCCGCGGGGGTAGGGGAAGCAGGGGGTGGGCGTTCTGTCTTTGTCGGTTGGTGGTGCTGGGGGTGGGGGGACACGTCCTAGCAACGCCCCAGCCAAGGTGCCATCCAAGGCCAGCCCATGTCCCTAAGTGAAGGAAACCGATCTGAAGATGCTACGCACTGTGTGATTCCAGCGCCGTGGGTACTTCTGGAAAAGGCAAAACTATGGCGAGAGTAAAAAGACCAGCGGCTGCAGGGGCTGGGGGAGGGAGGGACGAACGGGCGGAGTAGAGGGCATTTGGGGGAAGTGAAACGACCCCGTGCAATACTGCAGTGATGGATGCATGTCATTCATTCCCATTTGCCCGGGCCCGTGGAAGGCACCACGCGGATGGTGGACGGCGACGTAAACTACGGACTGCGGGTGACAGGGACGTGTCCGTACTGGTCGCTCATTTGTAACAAATGCGCCACTCCGGTAGGGGGTGTTGATCATGGGGGAGGCTGTGCTAGTGCAGGGGCAGAGGATATGTGGGCAGTCTCTGTGTCTTCCTCTCACTGTTGCTGTGAACCTAGAATGTTCTACAAAATAAAATCTATGTTAAAAATACCCAGCCAACCCTACTCTGAGCGGATGTGCAGGGGGAGGAGTTGAGACTGGGCCGGGCAGTGGGCAGGGCAGGGGGCAGAGAGTCGATCAGGAGAGAACGAGGAGCTGGGGGCGGGGTCTCAGAGTGCAGAGACCTGAGAGGTCTGATGCCATCTCTGGACTCCTCACAATGGGGAAACTGAGTCACCGATGCAGACCAGGGCGGCAGAGGACAGAGCGGGAAGGAAGGTGGGCTCCGCTGCCTGGCTCCTCTCCGTCTCAGTGACCTTGGGCAGTGTCCTTGAGCTCTTGGGCCGAGTCTCCTGACACAGAGCCTGTACCTGCATGCACCAGCTGTGTTATTACTGGGACCCAGCCTCCTGCCCGGTGCTGTATCTGAGGTCAGTGTGGCAGCCCCTTGCGGCGTGAGTCTGCAGGGCGGGGGGCCTTTTCCTCCCTGAAACCCTGCCTTGCAGCTAGCTGCCTCTCGCGGGGCCGGGGTTTCCCCACGAGCTCACAGGCTTCTGCCTGTGCCTCTGACTCTGCTGGATGGCGAATGTGGGGCTTGCGGGAAGTGCCTGGAGTTGCTGGTTTCGTGGTGACTGAGCCAATTCCAGCCCTGCTGTGTGACTTTGGGGTGTCCTTCGCCTCTCTGGGCTGCGGTGGCCCCATCTGGAAAGTGGACCTGACGATGGGCCCCGCCCCCCTCCAGTGTAGACCGGTCGAAGCCCTGGGAGAGCCCTGCACATCTGGATGCAGCAAGGCGTCACGTCGTTGTTTTAGGATCATCGCTACTCTTCCGAAGTTGTCCATCCGTCCGTCTGTTTGTTCCTTCCCTCATTCGGTTGGGTGTGAGTCCTGGATGTCACTGGGTCCCAAGCTGATTTGGACCAGTGTCTTCCTCAAAGAGCTCCCAGACCACGGTGGCAGCTGAGACACAGGGAGTACGGGGCTCGGCTGGGCCCTGAGGCACGGGGTGGGCTTCCTGGGTGAGGGTCTGTCTCTTCTTCCGCTGAGCATCAGTGAGGGCCTCCCGGAGATCTCAGCGACCAGAGCAGCTCCACATGTGACCGCACGCCAGTGCCTGCTCCCCCCAAGGCCTCTGCTTCCATCTGTGTAACAGGCGGGAAGAATGCGTCCCTTTCCCAGGCACTCCCGCACCTGTGCCGGGGGACTTGGGGACGTGATGGGAACGAGGGGCAGGGGCGCTGGGAGCCATGCCGGCGGCAGTCGGGGAAGGCTTAGACAGGTGAGACGAAGACCCCAAGGTCCCTTCCTGCAGACCTACGACCCGCTGGGAGGGCCGGGTCGACACCCCCAGGAGTGGAGTGGACACCAGCCTACCCAAGGCCTGCGGCGGGCGCCCTGGCAGGCTGTCTCCACGGGCAAAGCTGGAGGCAGGAGCGCTTCTCTCCGGCTCTATTTCATTTCTGCCAGAGCTTATCTGGGATCAGCCTGGACCAAAGAGCTGAGTTTCTTAAGAGGGAGAGACCCACAGGGAAGAGCGGTTCTTAACCACCCTCAGGCGGCCCAGGGAGGCAGGCCCTCCTTGCGGGACTCAGCTAGCAGTCCGGGAGGTGTGCGTGACAGCGAGTGTGTGCACACACGTGAGTGCTTCTGCGTGCGGGTGTCAGTCGATAGCTGATGGATTGACCCACAGGCTAAGGAATAAAAGTGCAGATTGGAAACCAAAGCCTGGCTTCCGCGAACATCACTTACCGGTGTGTCCCCAGGAGGCGTCTTCGCTTTAAAAGCTTTCTGAAGCTTTCGGAAGACAAAAGAGTCCTTTTGGCTGCACCCTGACTCAGGTTCAAGGGCCTGGCTGTGATGGCCCGGCTCCGGGGAGCCAGGGCGTCGCGGGGAAAGGCAGAAGCCAGGGCCACTCCTCGCCGGGGCGGGAGCACAGTGGTGTCCGATGGTTGCTGACATCTGGGAGGGGATCTGTGAGGAGTGCCCTGTGAGACCCCTCTGGGCCTCCCACAGGAGGGGCTGGGACCTCGGGCTTTTCCCTGCTCCCCACTCCCATCCGCTGGCTAGTTGCTCCTCCCACCTTGGTGAACATCCTTGTTCTAGGAACCCCCGCTGGGACTCACTCTGCGGGGGCCAGTGGTCCATTCCTCTGGCTCCCGTGACCCCTCAACCCTCCTAGCTGACCCATCCTTCCGGTCCTCTCATGTACGCGGGTGGTGGGCGTTTCCCATCGTTCCCCAGGCACTTGGGGCAGCACCAAGCCCAGGCGAGTCCCGGACGTGGCATCTGAAGCTCCCACGTGTCCCAGCTCGGCTCAGCTGCGGTCTAGAGGCCGGGGCGTATCAGGTTCCCCTCCTTCCCCCACCCACCTCCTCCCATTGCTGGGTGGGGGCTTAGCTGTAACCTGGGAGGCCTTGTGGCAGTTGGTGCATCTCCAGGGATTTGTTCCCTGAGGGAAGCCCTGCCGCCCTGCCCAGTTCTCCCTTCCTTAGGCTGGGCCCGCCCTCCAGCAGGACGTGGGATGCGGATGGTCTCGCCACTCAGACCATGAACAAAGTCAGGACTGGTGAGCCTCTGCTTGTGAGGAGGCCAGGGAGGCGTCTGGGAGACGCCTGGGGTAGGGACGGGGCCCAGCGGGAGCACAGCCACCCTGAGGAGTGACAGGCAGCATGGAGGGCCTGCTGAAAGCAGGTGACTGCCCCCTTCGGGCCTCCGTCTCCTCCTCTGTGAAGTGGGAGCAGTGAGCCAGGCTGTCGCACTTCGGAGCCCTGGGCGTCCTCACACGTGGCCCCTGGTGTGGTGCATGGCAGCCGCCGCCTCTTGTTCCGCCCAGAGCAGGCAGCTGGCACGCTGACTCCCGCAGCATCGGACAGGGGCCTGCGTGGCACCTCGGGACGCCCTGCGAGAGTGCTGGGCGCGGTCCGGTCACTGCCGCCAACACTGATCTGCAGGGGCCCCTCCTCACGGCTGGGTCGGCGTCACTGATCCAGCAGACCAGCCCTTCCGGAGGGTGGGGGTGTCCTCGACAGAGGGACCTCGTGTCCTGGATGTGAGCCTTCACCTGCCCCTTCTCAGGGCTCTCAAGACTCGCTCATGTGCAGGCAGCCCAGCCGGGGGCAGCTGCACAGCTGAGGAGAAAAGGGGGGGCCACTGCCGGCCACCACGGCCAGGGCCCTGATCCTCTCTGCCACTTGTGAGCTACTCACAGACGACATCCGCTCTGAGCCAGGCTTCAGGAGCAGAGGTGGCCCCACACACCCTCCCTGCCCTTCCTGCCCCACAGAGCATGGGGCCCGCACAATTAGAAGCCAGGGTCCAGCTCTGGCCAGCTCGGGCTGGCCCTCCCTTTGCAGCCGCTGAGGAGGCTCGTGGTGGGGAAGGAGCCCACCGCACAGCCCCGGGAGCCACCCCAGCTGGGGGAAGGGCCTGCTCCAGACCCCACAGTCTCTGGCTTGCATAGTTGTTCCAAAACGTGTGCTGAGAGGCAGAGTAGCCCAGGGGCCACACACTCCAGCCTGGAGCCAAAGTGCTAAGGGTGGACCCTATACCCCCACCTCCCGGGCACTACCTTGGGCGGTCACTTAGCCTCCCTGGGTCTTGGCCTCCACATCTGTGAAACGGGTCTGATCATAGCATTTGCAGTGGGGATTGGGCCCCTGGCCAGCAATGTCAGCATTTGCTGTCACTGTCACCTTCTGCATGGAGCCTGCGCTAGGTCCCAGGGGGCAGGGACTGAGCGAGGCACAATGCCTGCCGTCAAGGTGCCCCGCGCATAAACCACAGCCGCCTCAAGTCCAAGGCCAGTCAGTGCCCGAGGAGGGTCCCACAGGAGGGGACACTGAGCCAGACCTCGTTCGGCCTGTGATCCAGGAGCCAAGCTGTGTTTTTTCTCT
This sequence comes from Mormoops blainvillei, assembly GCA_004026545.1. Classification (NCBI taxonomy): domain Eukaryota; kingdom Metazoa; phylum Chordata; class Mammalia; order Chiroptera; family Mormoopidae; genus Mormoops; species Mormoops blainvillei. The sequence continues at coordinate 18,804 of PVJD01009949.1, forward strand.
TCCTACTGTGAACAGAGAAAGCACACTGAGGGCGGGTTTGAGAAAGAAGGACTCCCCGTTAATCCCTGTCCCTAACGCTGCGAGGAGGCCTTGGGACGCGTTCCCCAGCAGCCACATCCCAGGGCCGGGAGGCTTGCGTTACTAGAGAAGTAAATTTGTTTACTTTTGCAGTGGGCTCGCCCACTGGCGTGTGGTCCTGGGTGAGTTCTTTTGGGCTCATAAAATGGGGACACAGGCATCTGCCTTACTTGGGATGATAAGAGACATGAATGAGATAATTGACAAAAAGCGTTTTTGGGAACCAGGCCTCGGAGAGCCGTTCACTGGGCATTGGTCCCCTCCTCCCTCTTCCTTCTGTAACTTCTAGACCCCAATCCTAACCCTAACCCTAGCCCTAACCGTGACCCCTAACCCTTACCCATTTCAAGCTCCTTTAAACCCTATTGAATGGACCCACATGACTCAGTTACCCGCTTGTCTCTGAATGATTTGTGGCTATGATAAATCCACAGCCAGCACCTCTGTGTCCGGAGGTTCCTCAGGGACAGTCCCCAGAAGTGAGTGCCACCAGTGCCCGGTGGCAACAAACCCTGGCTCTGCCCCTGTAGGGACGGGAGGGAGGAAACGTTTCCTCCGAGGAGAGGATTGGGGGTCTTCCGGGGATGAGCTCAGCTGGCCCGAGGGGCTGGCGTCTGAGTGGGGGGCTCTGCCTTCTCCGCCGCTCCCTTGCGGGGTGGTTTTAGGCTGAGAGGGGCTGATAATCATTTCGCTCTCCTGACACCCACGATAATGGTTATCTCTGGTTATCTCTCTCGGGGCCATAACAAAGCACCGCGGCCTGGGGGGCTTGAAACGACAGACGTCTATTGTCGTGCTGGTCTGGAGGCCAGGAGTCCAAGATCAAGGCGTGAGCAGGGGCCGCCTCCTTGCTGCTTCACTCCTTCTGCCTCTCTCTCCTTGGCGTGTAGGCGGCTGTCTTCTTCCTGTGGCCTCTGTACTTGTGTCCTAACCTCCTCTTCTTCTAAGGACCTGTGTCACTTCAGATTAAGTCCCACTGGAATGGCCTCGCTTTAATTTAATTATCTCTGCAAAGGCCCATCTCCTAATTCCGTTGCGCGTTGCGGTCTGCGGCCCTCGGGGTGAGGACTTCAGCAGGCGGCGGGCGAGGGCCACGGTTCAGCCCGAAACACTGGTGATTCATCATAATTCTAGAATTTATGAAGTACCAATTACGCCGAGCCCCGGATCGTTCCCTCGGAACCCCTATAAAACGCCCCCGACCCGTGACAACAGCGAGAGCACTGCCTCCTACCGGGAGACAGAGGCCAGGAGAGGCTGTGACTGGCGCCCAGTCACGCAGACAGCCAGGGGCTGAGGCAGGACTTGGACCCAGGCCTGGCTCCGTGCAGAGCCCGCTGGCTTTCCACCGAGCTTCCTAAAACGGTCAGAGAAAGTTCTGGACTCCCCAGAGCCGCCTGCAGGGTCGATTGCTTTACATAGGGTGGTAGGTGGCAGCCAGGGGCTCAGTCCCAGAATGAGCTCAAGGGGACAGAGCAAACACCCACTAATTTTGGCACCCACAGTGCCAGCCGCTGCCAGGAGCCCAGCTGTTCAGGAATTGTTGGAAGAGCCGCGGACGACACCGGCACCGTCTCAGGTCGGGAGGACGCTCACCCCGCAAGAAGGCAGCTTGCCGCATGTCTGAGCACCGGGGAGGCCCCGCCAAGGGCCAGGCCGCTTCCCCTGTCCGGTGCGGTCCTGGCAGCTGCATGGAGCTCACCGTCATCCCGTCACAGCATCCCGCACAGAACTGGGTCGTGATAGAAGTTGCTGGGATTCTTCGGCGGGGGTGGGGGTGGGGCAGATCTGGCCCCCACCCATTCTGGCCTGCCTCCCCCTGTGGCGGGGCTCCAGCCACCACCACGTCACCCGGGAATACCCGGCGAGGACACATCTTGGTGGAAGGGAAGCCCCTACGCCCAGCCCTGAATTCCTGGCCACCCGTGGTCCCAGCGGCTGCCTGCCGCGAATAGCCTAACGGGACGGCGTAGGCAGGGAGCCGCAATAGCAAAGAACGTTTGTCTCGGTCCCAGCTGGAACTTTCACCCCAAATGACGCTTGATATCATGGGCCTAGTGTGTGAGAGATGAATTTCCAAAACCCCCAGGTCACAGACTGGCGACCGGGAGGAGAGTGCACAGGACCCGGGCCCCATGTGTGTTCGATTGCTGCTTCTGTGTGGTACTCAATCCCCTGCTAAACAGATGGGGAAACTGAGTCAGCGGTCAAATCTTGGCGGGAGAACCTCAGCCAGGGAAGGGCTGCGCAAGGATTTTCCGGCAGGAAATCGTCGCGGGGAGGGGCAAGAGAAAGGGGCGGAGTCTCCGTTCCTCGTCTCCCACCCTTTGTATCTAAGTCCCGGCCCTTTAAGAATCCAGTTTAGCAAGAACTGCCCTACTCTTGACATCCAGTCAAGGCCTTTTGGTAATTTCCCACCCATGGATCCCCTCACCCTGTCCCTTGGCTCTAAGTGCCCAGCCGCCTTCGCTGGACTGGGAGTTGAGCTCAGCCTCTCGCCCCCGTTACAGTGGTATTGACCCCTATAGCAACGGTCTTGAATAAAAGTCCCACACTACTTTTAACAAGCACCTGATGCAGGTCTTCTCTTTACCACATGCACCTAAACCTGCTCCAGCCCCATCATCCCCTCAAAGCTGCTCACCCCTGAGCTCTTACGCTGTCTTGGCTCAGAGCCCCGACCCCCTCCCCGGCTCAGCCCCCTGCACCCGTAAAATGGGTGCAGAGGAAGCGAAGGGGCCGCACGCACAACGCAGAAGGCGGCGCGCGGGCAGGCGCTCGGTGAGCGCGTGTGTTTTTCCTTCTCTGGTTCTCGTTTACCAGACGCCTTAAATCTGCCAGCAAAGGAGGAGTCCACGTTGCTGGGACAGCCTGTCCTCCAGCCGGGAAAACAAAAAAAAATCCCAGGTGGTGCTTGAGCGGCCACTCTCAGAAACGGTGACATCTGCCCAGCTCCCGCTCCTCCATTTATCTCTCTATTTCTGTGCTCAAAGGGACAGGCAGGTGGCCAGCCACAGGGCTGAGTGCAGTGAAATGATCGGGGAGCTATTGGATGGTCCGCCGGGCCCAGCGGGGTGCGGGTCGTCAGCGAGATTGGCTTAGGGCTGTGTTTTCTCCTCAACTGGAACGGTTGGGCAGGGAGTCTGAAATGTTTTAGACGCGTGTCAGGCATTTCTTTTCTCACGCCCAGGCGTGCAGCTGTGCGACCTGGCCGGCATGCCTGTGCGAGCCCACCCCGTCCCACTGCCTCGCACGTGATCCGCGCCTTTACCTTGGAGGGCTTCCAGGGTAGGGTCTGGGGACAGGGCGACTTGGCAAGTGTGACGATTCCAGTTCTCCTGGGAGTTTGACCCTAGGAGGCCTGCGTTTTTCACGCAGGGAGATGGAGACCCAGAGAAGGGGCGGGGCCGGCCCAAGGTCGCACCGTAAATGGTTGGGGGAAGTCGCCCCCCTCCCCCCGACCCCCCACCGGTTGTGTGGAGCCTTTCCTGCACACCCCACCCCCCGCCCCATCCCAGGCTGGGTCAGGGCCCGACGGGACCCCCACAGCCCGCTAGGTCCTGTCACCAGAGCCCCGATCAGGCTGCACGGCGACTGCTGCGGATGTCACGCCCTCCGTGGGGGCAGGTGCGTCTGAGCTGGCGAAGAGGCAACTATAAGCCTGAATGAATGATGCCCGCGAATCTCGCTCCTCTCCTGCACATGGTGGCGGGGCGGTGGGCAGAGGCCTGGCCCAGAGGCCCTTCTGTCTCCAGCCGGCTCAGACCTGGCACCCAGCAGCTGATTACACTGCTACTATTGATAATACTGGCAGTAAAGTCACCGTCACCGCCACTCCCCAGTCTTACTATGAAGCAGGTGCATTCTCCACCGCATTTTATTAAGGTGTGTGACAACGTGGGAGGAGGGTATTAGTATTTGAATTTTTCAAAGGAGAAGCCAGGGACACAGAGAGCTGATCACTTTGCTGAGTGAGGGTGTCACTGCCAAATGACGCAGTTCCAGAGAGGGTGGGGCTGGGAGGGGGCGCAGCGAGGGCTGGGCCGGGCTGGTTTGAGCTTGGGCTCAGGGCTTGGAGAACGAAGCACTGCCAACTCAGCGGCTGCAAACGACAGCATCGTATCCTCATCTGGAGACCAGAGGGTCAAGGTGTCGGCAGGAGGTTCTGTTCCCGGCCCCTCCCCCAGCTTCTGGGGTTTGCTGGTGATCTTTGCCGGCCCTTGTCTTACAGATGCCTGAGGCCACCTCTGCCAGTCTTCGCAAGGTGTTCTCCCTGTGTGCGAGTCTGTGTCCAAATTTCCCGCTTTACAGGGACATCGGTCATATTGGGTTAGGGCATGCTTTCGTATGACCTTAGCTAAATTATATCTGTGACAATCCTACTTGGAGTTAGGGCTTTAACGTATGAATTTGGTGGAAGACAAGTTTAACCCATAACAGCTGTGTCCCATGGGGGCTGTAGGTAAACCGGGCCAGCCGTGGAATCCGTGAGATCAGGCTGAGTGTCAGGTGGGCACTGGGGATAGGCTGCCTGGAGCAGGGGACCGACGGGGGCCCCGGGGGCACCCTGTGCTTGGGGAGATCAGGTACTTGCCAGTGCTGTGGCCTTGGTTCCCCATCAGGACAAGTGGTTCCACCCCCACTCCTTGAACCACAAACCCAGGGTCGTCCTTACCCCCATCCTCTCCCTCAGCTCCCAGATCTGACCCCCCCCCCGCCCCCCGCAAGGAACCCTTGAGAGGCTGTTCACCACTCACCCACGGGCAGCCACACGTATAATATTGCCGATGGCAAGGGGTGCCTGGGGACGGGGGTGCGGGGTGGGCCCAGAAGACAGGTGTAACTGTCAGGAGGCAAGGGTGCTCCAGAGAGGCCTCCCTTCTAAAAATACGGCATGTGCACCGAGGCGGGCAGGGAGACGGAGGCCAGCCGCAGAGATATCTGAGGACAGCAGAGCCGAGCCACCTGGGGAGCAGGAGCAACCGGGTGAGGCAACAGCCCAGGGCCACGAGGGGCACAGCAGAGCTGGAGGCCAGGGGAGGCGTAGGCGGGAGGGATGCAAGGAAGGGGGCGTTGGAGGAGGGTGGGTGCCTCGTGCGCCCCCTGCCAGGACCCGGTCTCTGACCCCAGCTTGTCCCCCTCGACCTCCCCGTCTGCAGGCAGGACCAGCCTGACACCCGAACCCCGAAGCCTCATGTGCAGGCCTCCGGGCTGGTCCTCGCCGTGCACCCAGCCTGGCTCCCAAACCGGCAGGGACAAACAGCGCGTGATTTTCATCATTGCAATCACTTTATGTAACAATGTCATGAAACCCCAGGGAGGAGCTGTGAAGAAAACCCCCAGAAATAATGAAATAAAGAAAACGGACTCACTATGAATAGAAAACCCATTTGCAAAACCACAAAAGGGCTCACAATATTTCCAAATCCTCCCGTGGCTTTGGTTTAATTGCCACAAAGTGCCACTTTCTTCCTTATGTTTTAATCAACCAATTTAGATGTATTACCGTGCTTGACACATACTTGATTTCTGATAAATGAAACAAAAATATATTTAAAAAAACCGAAAACACACTTGCACAGTTGGGAGCAGCAGGCTTGTTTCCCTGTCCACGTTCTGCCCAATGTTTCCGCAGAATCCCGGTCTGTTCGCTCAGCAAGTTTTTGCTGAGAGCCTACTATGTGCCAGGCCCCAGGAGACGGGACACAGCAAGCGGGTAGAGACCAGCCCCCTTGTTGGAAGGGGCATTTGCAACAATGTAACAAGGGCACAGAGGGCACTCGGGGTGCTTCTGGCTATGCGGACAAAATGAAACAAAACAGAACTGGGGAAGGGGAATCTTAATGGGGTGGAGGGGAGGGAACACAAGACCTGCTGACGCCTTACTGAAGAGCTGCGATCTTTGGAAGAGCCTTGAGGTCAGGGAGCCCATTAGCTGTGTGGGTGTCTTAGGGAGAGAGCGTTGCCAGGAGGGGAAGCTGAGAGTCAGACTTGGGTGTCATGGGGCAGTGGAGGGCTGGGGCACCCAGCTACACGGTCACTCTAACTGCAAAAGTGTCACCTCAGGGGGCTCCCTGCGGGGGAGGGGGTATGTTCGCCCCTGCTGCTCCCCAAACGTCTCGGCTGTGGATTCTTCGATTCCCCAAACCACCTAGAAACTTCCCCGGCGTCGGAGTGTCTGGGTCAGGAGACACTGCTGCGTCGAGTTAAGAAGTGTGGGCTCTCCCCGCAGCCCTGGGGAGCCAGCCTCACTGATTCCGTGCCACGTGCAACAGTGTTGCGCTTTCCGTCAGAAGTTCCCTCTGCTCGTCCACTTGCACGTGCTGGACGGACACTGGCTCGTGGCAGCTGCGGGGGGAGGGGCAGGAGGGCCAGGGAGCAGGATGACCCCAGGCAGCCGCTGCAGAGGTCCAGGCAAGAGCGACAGTGTCTCAGATGGGGTTGAAGTGGACGGCACTGGACGGAACCCAGCCGTGGTTCTGCGGCTGAGCCCAAAGCACCTGAGAGAGCAGAAGAGAGGTAGGTGCCGGATTGGAGGGCAGATGGAGCCGGGCACTCCGGAGAGACATTTGGCCCCGAGAGGCTTGGGGCTTGGGGGTTCAGAAGCGGACAAGACAGGGAGAAAGAGGACAGGCAAGGCTGGAAGTATAACCTGGAAGAACCGCCTGCCACCTCCTCTCAGGTGAGCTGTCTAGAGCAATCCCTGGTGGGCAGCCTTCACCACTGTGTCCCTACCGAATGAGTGAATGCTTTTCCCAGGACGCCGTGGAAGGGCGTTAAGTTGATACTTTAAAGCAGAAACTGGCCCTCATTTCACCAATTGGGTAACATACCCCCGGGGCCGCTGGGTGTCAGGAGGAGGGTTGGGGAGGAACGGGTCAGCTCCTGTGGCAGGCGGCTCCGACCCCCAGAGAAGCCCACCTTTCAGCCCGCAGGGCAGGGGCCTGAGCTGCAGACCCCCGTGTGTCTGCCTCCGGCTGGTCCACCGGAGAGAACCTGGTTTGACTGTGGATTTGCCAACAGGTGGGGATGCTGTGCAGCCTCTGGGCCAGGAGACGGGTGGGCTGTGGCAGCCGCCGGGATGCTCCAGGTGGAGGGGACCTCCCTAGCTGGGGCACAGAGCTCTGGACCCAGAGCCAGGCAGCAGGGGCATGGAATCCCCAGTCCGCCAGACAGTAGCTCCTCGCTACCCACACCCCCACCCGGGGAGCAGCGAGCGCGGGGCCCACTCAGCACCTGGGGGGTCACCGTAGGGGGATAGCGCTACAGTGACACTATCCAAAAGCGCAGAGCCCGCCCTTGGCTGCTTCCTCAAGGTCCCTCCTGGAGCAACGCAAGATGTTTGAATCCCGGCTTTGCCTCTTCCTACTTGGTGACCTTCGGCAAGTCACCTGTCCCCCAGGTAAGGAAATGTCTCTGCTTCCAAGGTGAGAAAAAGGCTACGCCCTTGATTTAGGCTATGGAACTGGCTCACAGCGCTCACCTTGATCCCGCGCCCCTGCACCCTGGGACTTGGAGGGCGGAGGCCCCCATGTAGACCCCTGCCTCCAACCTCCCACCTGCTTTGCCAAGTACACACATTCGCCTTGTCCTCCTCTGTTTCCGTAAGAGCAGACAGGACCGTCTGACGGTTCGGGGCATTGCCGTGAAACCTGATAGCCTGTGGCAAACCTCTCTGAGCCTCGGTCGCCTCCTCGGTGAACCGGGGTCATCGAAGAACACACCGGGTTGGGGCGAGTGTTTGCACGGGCAGAACTCTGGGCAGTGCATGCACCAAGCAGCTTTATTTGTTCCAGTCTCGGCCTTCACTTTTCCCTCTCTGGCCCCAAAGATGGGCGCACAGCCCTTTGTTCCTCCAGAACGTGTTTACCTGGCTTGTAACATGGACCTTCTGTCTATCCCCCCACCCAGTTGCGGGGTCCAAGACTGGCGTCTTGGGCAATGGGCACAGGGAAGGGCCCGCAGCGGCAACCTGGCAGGGTCTGGGCTGATTTTAAGTCCACAGTTTATACGGCCTGTCTCTACTGGAGACGTGCCCCAGAATCATGGAACCCTGGGGTAGACGCTGACCCTTGTGTGTGTGAATCACTGTTGCAATATCCCCAGAAAGCTGAGGTCCAGATTATATTTGATTGCCCCTAGGAATGGGGAGCTCTCTACCTGAGGGGACTGCTCATTCTGACTGTCTCCCTCAGCTCTGGCAGTTGGGGCTATTCCTCTGAATCTGCCCAAATGGTCTCCCTTCCGGCCCCAGCCCTGCCCACCAGAGACACAGAGAGCCCGGCCATTTCTTCTCCTCCCCAGCTCTGCCCTGCAGAGGTCATCTGTGCTGGTCATCGCACCTAGCCTATCCTACAGGGAAACACAATACCAACACCGAGCACCTACTGTGTGCTTCAGAAGCACCTACTATGTGCCGCTTTATGTGCCTCTCACACCAAAGAACCGGATCCCCATAATGGCACATAATGCCCACTTTATACAAGAGGAAACTGGGTGGGGAAGGTCAAGCGGCTGGTCCAAGGTCACGAAGCCTGTGAACAGCTGCTGTGGGGTTTGTCCCGGGCTACCAGGTTTCACAGCAGTGCTTTGAGGGTCAGACGGTCCTGTCTGCTCTTACAGATACAGAGGACGCCAAGGCGAATGTGTGCACTTGGCAAAGCAGTGGGAGGCTGGGGGCAGGGGCCTGCGTGGGGGCCTCCGCCCTCCAAGTCCCAGGGTGCAGGGGTGCGGGATCAAGGTGGGCGCCGTGAGCCAGTTCCATAGCCTAAATCAAGGGCGTAGCCTTTTTCTCACCTTGGAAGCAAAGACATTTCCTTACCTGGGGGACAAGGGACTTGCCGAAGGTCACCGAGTAGGAAGAGGCAAAGCCGGGATTCAAACATCTTGCGTTGCTCCAGGAGGGACCTCGAGGACAGCAGCCAAGGGCGGGCTCGGCGCTTTTGGAGACGGAAACTCTCCGCCCCCCCAGCACCTGGCATGGCTCAACCGTGTGCCTCAGATGCCAGCAGCCGCTGGCGACCCCTGGGGGTCTTCTCACTCCTGCTATCCCCGGGGGTGGCAGGGGTGGTGTCCAGCTTCCTGGGCTATTCTTAATTTCTCGGGGCCCATAAGCAAGGTCACCCTCCTGTCCCCGAGAGAGAAGTGACTCGGATTTGGACACGCCGACAGAGGGCCCGGTCTGCGGTCTGCCCTGCTCTGGAAGGCGAGGGCTGTTCCTGGTCCTGGGAGCGGGCCAGGCTGCACAGCTGGGTCAACCCCGTCTGGAAGCCGTTTCGCTTATCCTAATCGCTGTCTCGTAGGCAGATACACAACCCCACTGAGCGATCGCCATTCTCCCTTAGGTGCTGAGGGCCCGAGCCCGGGCATGCTGTAGTCACTGTGTGTCCCCAGCATCCAGGACAGTGCCTGGCACCTGGGAAACACTCCACGGACACCTTTTGAATGGATAAAGGGGTCTGCGCAGTAGCCCCGATTTACTTTTGAGAGCTACGCTGTCTGGCGAGGGAAGGCAGACGCGTCATTAATGGTGATCAGCGCCGAGCATTTACGAGGCGTTTTTTACGCGGCAGCTGCTGTCGGGAGCCCTTTCCCACCTCACCGAGGCCTCAGACAACGGTGCCGACAAGAAGGGTCGCTGACGAAAAGCGTCGTCCTCGCTGCACACCGGGGAGCCAACGGGGGAGGGGCGAAATCTACAAGTGGGGGTGGGATCTAAAGTTAGGGCCCGAGGGACAGCTGGAGCGCCAAGGGGTGGTGGGGTGGAAGGGCGAGGTGAAGGGGCGGCCCGGGGCAGCACTGTTGAGTGGAAATGCCCTTCCCGAGCTGGGATCAAATGGCAAAACACCCGGGCACCACACGGAGCCTCCTGCCAACCCCTTTGACCTCTTGCCTGCTGCGCCCTCCACCCCTCGCCAGCAGGCCCACCAGCACCCCATCTGCTGATCAGCACCTGCTCACCTCTCCATCACAGAACACATCTGGCCAGCCGCCTGGCCACCTGTCTCCCCACCAAGACACATATCCAAGCATTGCCATCTCCCAACCCACCATGCCTTCCCCTCCAGCAGCAGTTAGAAGCATTAAACGAGTTAAGTAACACACATAAATGCTTGGAACCATGCCTGGTGCCTCACCGTATAGCTATGGGTCAATTATTGTTACTGTTTTTATTGTCTCTCCACAGACTCACTCACTCATCATTCACCCATTAACCCATTAGCCACATATCCATCCACCCGTCACTCATGTACTAATTCATCTATTCAACAACCCATCCATTCATTCACGTCTCCATGAAGCTCTCCGTCTCCCAAACAGTCCTCCTGCATGTTCCTCTTTTCTTGAGCCCCCTCACCCATCATCCACCCATCCACCCACCTACCCACCCATCCACCCACCCATCCACCCACCCATCCACCCATCCACCCACCCACCCATCCATCCACTCATCCATCCATCCACTCACCCATCCACTCATCCATTGTCATCTATCCATCCATCCACTTACCCTTCCCCACCAACCCCCACCACCCATTCATTCATTCTTCATCCACCCAGCCACCCCTAATCCATCCATCTCCCCATCCGCCCACTTACCCACACCTACCCATCTATGCCTCCATCCTTTCATCCACTTACCCACCATCTTTTCAGCCGTTCCCTTTGTCCCCCATGCGTCCATCCACAAGCACCCATTTACTTGAGTGCCCCAACCTCTGCTCTTCTCCCAGAATGCAGAGACATGAAAACTTGAATCTGACGCAGGACTTTCTGTGTCATTGGGATGGACAGGCCAACAGAGAAAAATCACCTATGAGGGTCGAGGGTCTCTGCCCTAAATGCCAGAGTGAAGCAGAAAAGGCCAATCTAATGGACCAATGAGCCGACTAATCAGGGGGGTCTTCCTGGGAGAGGGAGACCTGCTTAAAACTGCGATTCCCCTGGGCCTCGCCAAGCCCGGGGCACCCGGCTACCATGCACAAACCGGGCTCCGGAGCTGCCCCAGTCAACCCCCTGCCCTTCTGGGTTGCTTCCGTCACCTCTGAAAAAATGATCTTCTTAATTTTTCTCATGACAGAACCAAGCTGTGAGACAGCAAGCGTAGGCATGGTTTTATAACACTCTGTGCTGAAGGCCTCGAGTCTGCCTGTGGGCCCAGAGGAGGGGGGATTAGGACTGGGAGGGGCCCAGGAGGTGGAGAAGAGGGGCTCCTAATTACACTGTGGGCTCCGCTCATCGTTGTCCGCCATGGGGAGAATTAATTAAAATTGGCGATGCACTCAGAGAGTTGAGGATGAAGGGTGCAAGGCAAGTGCTAAACATGCTTATTAATAAAATATTGGTGCTGAGCTGTGGACGTGGCCAGACTGGGCTGGGTGTCCTGGGAGCTGGGACGGTGTCAATTGCTTCCAGCCTCCACGGCTGGCACACGGAGCCCAGGCCAGGTGGAATCTGTTACGCAGCTTCTCACGCCAAGGCCCACTCCGGGCTGGGGACACTGAGCCCGTCGGATCCAGGGCAGCCCTTCGGGAGCTCCTGGGGGTGACAGAAGCACAGACAGAAAGTGTCACTTGTTGTGACCAGGGTGTGATGGGCAGAGAGCCTAGAGGAGTCAGAGACCCAGCCTGAGTTCAGAGAAGGCTTCCAGGAGGAAGAGACGAATGATCTGGGTCCCCAGAGATGAATGGAAGGAAGGGAGACAGCCCAGGAAGAGAATCGGAGAAAGCTGGGGTCCGGCGGCCCGGGAGAATGGCGCGTCCAGAAAGGACAAGAGGCCGGGCCAGCCTGCGGCGGCCTGTGGCAGGAGACGGAGCTTGGTAATGGGTAGAATCAGACTCTGTCCTAAAGGCAGCAGAGTCATAGAGGGGTTTGGGGTAGGAGGGTGGCGCTGTCAGGTTTGAGTTTCACACGAGTCCCTCTGGTCCCCGTTAGGAGGATGGCCCAGCGGGCCAGAGAACCATGTTGGGAAGACCCACGTCCAGGTGGCAGGTAGTGAGCCTTGAGCCCTCAGTGCCAGGGGGCAGTGGGAGGAGACGCTGAGGGGCTTGACCAGGCAACAAGTTCAGGTGTGTCGTCAAGGGCAGCGTCTCCACACAGATTGGTAGCTGTGCCCGTGGCACCAGGTGCTCGGACACGTGCTCTGGGCCCTGCGGGTGGGGGGCTCAGCCAAGGGCATCTGCGGATGCCAGCCAGGTCGGTGGCCCCTCCGCGGAGGTCCCCAGCAGCTGGCCAGCTGCAGCCATCGCCTGCCCACACCCGCGCCCACCTGACTCCCCGTTGTGTTGATGGTGTGTCTGCTCCCTCCCTTCCCCCTTGATGTGCATGTCCCCAAGCTGGCTCAGGTGTCCCCTGAGGATGGGACCTCAGCCTTCCTGGGCAGAGCAGGTGCCTCGCACATAGTAGGTGTTTATGGCCTAGGAGCTGGTGTTTGAGCAGTGACATAGTAGCTGTAGGCACTGGCTATGAGCGGGGGTAGAGGTCGGGGAAAGTGAGCCAGAGTCCCTACTTTGTGCAGGCTGCGTGAAGGCATTCGCTCCCAGGCCTCCACTGACCATCTTTCTCAGGGTCCCTGAAAGCCAGGAACTGTTGTCCCCCTTTCGAAGACAAGAAAATCGAGGCTCAGAGAGGGAAAGCGACTCGTCCAAGACTGTCTGCTGTTACGAGGCCGGCCCCGCAGTCTGACTCAGAAGCCGGGGCTTTTTTGTCATTTTCACAATAAAATAGGACATTAAGGTGGTGGAGAGGCTTCCTGGGCTGGTGGCCTTGGGCCGGCCACTGGATCTCTCCTAATCTCAGTTTCCTCATCTGTGGCTGGGGTTCATGCCCTGGTTCTCGGGTTCCAACCATGCAAGTGGCTCCCCGGGATCCTCCCATAGCTCTCGGGGGGCAGAAGGCTGCCCGTCCACTCTCTGGTCTGGTCTCCAGGACCAGGTATTGTGTTCTGGGGAGAACATGGAGCAAGATGTGAACAAAACTGGCAGCAGAGGGTTTGACCCCTCATGTGGGCTGGATCCAGGGCAGGGTAGCTGAGACAAAGGTATCTCCTGGGCCCCAAACTCAGGCCATGTTTTCTCTGATCAAAAAAGTGATGTTGAACCCAGAACTCTAACCCAGGGCAGGCAGCAGCTTCTACCCACCTGCTGTGTGACCCTAGGCAATGTACTAACCTCTCTGATCCTCCCTCTCTTCAGCTGAAATGCGGCAAAGATAATAGTGCCTCACTTGCTTACGGTGGGGGAGGGGGCGGTGGGGCTCATGAAGTGATGTTTGCAAAGCCCTGACCTGGAGCGTGTGTATCTGGGCTCTGGAAGTTGAAGTTGCCTTTCCCTTCCCCCTCTTCCAAGGAAGCAGCCAGGGGACCCTGGACAGGGCGAGTGGGGTGTGCCAGCACAGGGACACAGACACACCGCCCCCATCCTCCTCGTCCCAGCCGCACCCTGTCAGGCCCCTGAGCCGCCCTTCGGAGGTTCTGATTCATCTCAGATGTTGACCAGTGAACGGGCTGTGGCTGGCAGGTGGCCAGACAGGCGGGGGCTACCTGGCCAGGGCCGGGGGCTCCGCCCTGTGGCCGGGGCCGGGGCCAGCTTCCCCATAGCCGGAGCCTCATCAGAACGGAATTCAGGCGGATGTTGGAACCCGCCGCCCAAGGCTCCCCTTCGCCTGGGCGCTGTGGAAACACGAGATTTTGCAATAATAAAGGTTGCTTCGCGAGGCCAAGCCAAACAATTTACAACATTCAGAGAGGCCGCTGAGCAGAATCAAAGAAGCCTGGAATTCCGACCCCAGCCGCGGGGCCCGAGCTGTCAAACCCCAGACAACCTGCCTACCCAGGCCTGGGCCGAACCCGCAAGACGCCAGCGCCGGGTTATACCTGCCAGCACCTTACACGGCCTGAGCCGGAGGGGCCCAGCCGGAGCAGGTGGGGGCCGAGGCCTGGGCAGGCAGAGCCAGGACTTGCTCCTGTTCCAGGGAGGTCGAGCGTCTGGGCCCAGGGCAGAGGCAGGCCCATGTTCAAATCCATGCTCTACCACTTCCAAACTGTGTGACCCTGGGCAAGTCACTTAACTTCTCTGGGCCTGTTTTGTCAAAGAGAAATGCATAGAAGCAGTTCTAGGATGGTCGTGGCGTTCAGGGAGCCCACCCAAGTGACACCGTGAGGCACAGAGCGCCCGGTAAGTGGGAGCCCTGCCTTGTTTCAGTTAAACATCCATTTGCTGAGCCAACACCAGGCACTCGGGGCCCAGGCAGGGAGGAGACGGAAGGCACACCTCCTGCCCCCAAGGGGCTGTCAAATTAATTAGAAAGAAAGGGTAAATGGCCATCTCCGAGGTCAGGAGACTTGCCCAGGGCCACACAGATGCAAAGGCGAGACTCCCGCTCCGGCCTAGGCTACCTGGCCCTGGTGATTTAAAGCAACGCGTCTCTAGAGAGAAGCCCCTGCCCCAGACCCCTAAGACAGAGGCCTCCGAGAAGGGGCCGCCCGGGGCCCTCAAAAGAGCCCTCGTCGAGGGTCTTCAGATTTCCCCCCCGCCCGCCCCTCGCGAGCGGGTGACCTCAGGCCCGGCCCATGACCTCTCTGGGCCCCTCCCTGCAGCTCCGAGCCGAGGGCAGCTCTCCGCCCCACCCTGCGGTTTTCCCAGGCGTAAACGGGTGTGGAGGGCACAGGACTGCAGAGGCGTGTGTGCCAATTACCCTGATCACCGCTGTGGCTGTGGTAACTGCTGGGCCGGTATACCCGTGGGGAGCGCTGGGCTGTGTGCAAATGAGGCCTCTAGCCTGGGGTGCCTGGCTCAGCCTACCAATTTGCATCATATTAATTCTCATCATCTGTGCGCTGGGTTTGAGCCACAGCCATGACATGCGGCGAGCCCGCGAGGGCCGCCAGCCTCAGCGGGATCCTAACCCGGACAGACACAGGGAAAGGTGTGCTGTCACCGTCCGTATAAGCCACTGCTAGGAGGGCTGGGGTGGGGGTGAGTGCCCCAGGGGCAGACCTGGCTGGGGGTCCGAGGTACGGGTGGGGTCTCCCCCTGACAGAATCTGCCTGCCTTCCCTCATTCTGTGTCTCCTGCGAGCCCAAGGCTGGGGCCGCCCGGTTCAGGGAGGAGAAAACCGATTTGCCCAAGGCCACAGCTGGCAATGGGAACCAAAAGTCAAGCCTAGGGCGCGTGGCAGCAAAGCCAGGGCTCTCATTCACCAGGTCTCCCCGTGACCCTGGACCTGGTGACACAGTGTGTCGCCTCCAGCCTCGTCTCACCTGTGAGACTTGGAGGGGCAGATTGGGGAACGGTGCCTGCCCCACAGGCTCGTCCTAACTTAATATGCACGTGCACGGAGAAACTCACTCCAGAGCCTGGTGTCCCCTGAGAGGAGGCTGTTACCAGTGACAATGGACAGGTGAGGAAACTGAGGCTTGAGGAGGCCAAGGACTCACTGAGTCCCTGGGGACTCTTGTTTTCAGCGTTGGGAAGTGCAGGTGGGTGTCCCCCAACCCCTCCTGGTTCCTGCTGCTCCTGTAAGGTAGACACCTCCCCGCCACCCCACCCCGCTACCCCAACCCCTGCAGAGGTTCTCGACTCCTGGACACCAGCCGGCTCTGAGCCTCAGGGACCAGGGGCAGGCCTTCCGGAGCCTCCGAGTCTGTCTGCCCGGCAGCCGTGCCTGGTGCTAGAGTGAGCTGCCCAAGCCTGTAGCAGGGTCCTTGCTGCTAGCTTTCTCCAGGCTGACGGGGCCTGTGAAACGGGGGCCGGGATGTTCCCGATATCCACACAAGCAGCTCTAGCAGGTGTATTCCAAGAATAAGAAACACCCAAGGGCATGCAGGTGCTGTCCTTAAAGACAGGAAACCGCGATGGTCTGCCACTGGTGTCTGATGAAGGACCTGCTCTCTGAAGAAACTGCCCGTGGCATGCGTGGGCAGGGCCAATCGTGGGGGTAGGGGTGGGGAAGCGGGGATCGGAGCACGGAGGGCCTTGAATGCCAGGGTCTCTGACTTCCGCTGAAGGCGCGACCACAGCAGGTCTGCCGACAGAGAGGTGGCTAGGGCAGGGCTGTGTTGTGCAAAGACCGCCGTGGGGGTCTGCTGTGGGAGGGATGGGCTCTAAGGATCTTTACCCCATAAAATGTAAGGAATTGGCGTGAGCATATTGGTAACCCTATTGCAGCCGAGAACAGCGGCCATTGGTATCACAGGTCTGCAGGTCAGGAGCCTGGGTGGGCTCGGGAGTCTTGGGCATCAGCCAAGCCAGGCTCCTAGGCCTCTCCGGGGTGCTGGCAGAGCTCAGTTTCTGGTGGTCGCTGGGCTGACATCCCCGTCTCATGCTGCGGGCTGGTTGGGGGCTGCTCCCACCTCCTTGCCCTGCGACCCCCGCATCTCAGCAGCAGCTGCCTCATGGGGATTCCCTGCTCACGATGGCCCGGCTCCCTCCCCCACAGCCACATGGGGAAAACGCTCCGCTTTTAATTAAAGGGCTCATGTGATCAGGTTAGGTGCGAAGGATAATCCGTCTTAAAGTGAACTGATTGATAATCTTAATTACAACTGCAAAACCTCCTCGGCCACTTACTCTAATCCAGGGTAACACTCAGGGGAAGGCCTGGGTTTGCACGTGCACTTTCGATGCCACGGGAAGCCCTGTCTCCTCTCGGCTTCACGGGCTGTCAGTGGCCCTGACAGGCCTCCTGCCGGGGCCAGAATAGAAACTGTGTTCACGCCTTGAGGCCGAGGGAGGTAGGCAGGGGAGGAGGAGGCTTTGCATCTGGCCTTGGGAGAGGCTTCCTGGACCCAGAGACCAGCTCATCACGTCTCAGGTCCCACACCCCCAGAATGGATTAAAAATCCGCGGCCCTAGCAGTGGCTTCCACGTGCTGAGCGTCCTCTACGCTCCAGGCCCCGAGCGGCGGAGACCCACCGCTTATAGAGGGCGGACAGGCTGAGAGCACAGCCCAGGCCACGGCGGGGCAGGGGTGCAAACCTGGCGCTAGCCACTGGCCTGCCCTGCCGCCCAGGAGGCCTGGCCCTGCAGCCGTGGGGAGCCTAGAGCTTTACTGTGGCCTGTAGCTCCAGGGGCCGCTGCGCAGAGCAGGGGCACAGCACGGCCTGCTGGGACCTCACAGGCCTCTCACCTGGGAGGGGGCGGGGCTGGGAAGCGCAGGCCTGGCTGCCGGCTGGCTCCAGTTGCCATCCGGGGGCCTCGGGCCCAGTCTCCCCCGCTCAGGGCCTCTCTCTTTGGGCTGAACAAGGGGGCGGCGTGGCAGCTGCTGCTCGGGCACTTCATTCCCTTTAGGCTGATAAGGAAACAGGTTCGGAGAGGTGAGAGACTTGCCCACCACTCCACTCACTCCACAGGAGGACCGACTGGCCAGTGGTTCAGGCCACAGGCCCTTGGACCATGCTAGCTGTGCAAATGCCGGCTTGGCCACGTCCTCAATGGGTGTCTTTTGTTGGGGGTTTTCCAAACCTCTCACAGCCTTGAATTTGAGACTAGGGACTGAAGGTTGGAACCCTGAGATCTTAAAGAGGGAGGAGGAGGGGCTTGGGGGTTCTTGGGAGGGCGAGCTGCTCCCCAAAGAAGATGCGTGCGGGGAGAAGGCGACGTGGAGGTTGGAGGCCAGCTGTTGTGACCCCCTGGCCCGTGCCCACCCCCGGGGTCTCAGCTTCTAAGCGCCTCCCTCCTTCTCCCCCTCCCTCCCTCCGGGTTCTGGGGCCCAGCAGTGGTGGAATGCCTCACGCCCCCACCTTCTGAGTAAATGGCAGTGAGTTTGACGTGGCAGGTGATCTTCTCGGGAAGCCTGGCTTTAAATTTAGCTCCCTCCCCAGCCAGCCCTTTGAAAAGGCTGCTCTTCACCGACAGCGAGCGCGTGAGTCATCCGCCAGGCCACCCGCCCGCCGCCCGCCGCCCCACGGGGGGAGCCGCGCCGATTGCGGGGGAGCAGTCCTCCCGAAGGCAGAGAAATAGTAAATAGGGAAGGATGAAAGGCGACAGGGGACGAGGAGCCGAGCGCGGCACTGGTTCTCATGGCGGCCCGTGTAATTACCTGCACCCCCATCACCGCCCCCTCTCCTCCAGCCCAGCCCAGAACGGACACGACAAATGTTTCCTGAAGGCTCCGCTGAAACCAGTACCCCTGCCTGTCACCCCTCACTGCCTGCCACGCCCGCCGCGCCCGCCGTGTCCTGTCCACAGACACATCCGGTGTGGAAGGCTGAGAACGCTCCCCACCCCAAGGGGGACCCTTCTGTCCTGCTGCCTGGGTCCTGGGGATGTCCCCTATGTGATGAGAAGACCCAGAGAGCTTTGCAGACGTGATTAAGTCAAGGATCTTGAGATGGGAGAATGTCCTGGATCAGCCGGGGTGCTCTCAATGCCCTCAAAGGTGTCCTTCTGAGGGGGAGCAGGTGCAGAGAGAGCCTGGAAGGGGCTGGCCTTGAAGGTTGGAGGGACACAGCCACAAGCCAAGGAGGCCTGAAGCCACCGGGAGCCGGAAGAATTATCCCCTCGAACCTCTGAGGAGGTGGTCTCGCTGACACCGTGATGTCAACCCAGCGAAGCTGACTTTCGGGTTTCTGCAATACACGCGTGTTGTTTTAAGCCACCGCGTATGTTTGTGATCATTGGTTTTGGCGGCCACAGGAAACCAGTGTGCAGGGCTTGGGAGCGGCGAGTGAGTTTGCCCAGTCACACAGCTGCTGAGGGGCCAAGCTGAGGCTAAACGCAAGGCCCCCCCTTTCTCCTGCCCACCCTGAAAGAGCAGAGAACAGAAGGAAGACGGAAGCCGAGCAAATGCCTACTGAGTGCCAGGCGCGCATTTAGCTCAGTATAATCAGCAGGGCAGTTGTTTGATATAGGCTCTCATTTAATCCTCACGGCGAGCCTTTGAGGTGGGTGGGATCATTCCCATTTTGCGGATGAGGAAACGGAGGTTCAGGGAAGCAAACGCGTCCAGGTGAGGGGTTGACTGCAGAGCAGGCGGAGGAACGGGGCCGGTGGGGGCGCAGTGAGGGCAGCCAGCTCCGCCCACAGCAGGTGCATCACAGAAGGCTAATGAGCCCGCGTATGGCGGGCAGGGGGAGGTCAGCCTGGCCCCCAGGGACTAGTGGGCTCGAAGAGGCTGGGGCTCGGGGCAGCTGGCTGCAGAGCAGGCTGGGAAGGCAGGCTGGCCGGAGTGGGGACAGGGCCTCGGAAGCCGGGAGTGGGTGACTGTTTCAGCCTGTAGAAAGTGGGTGCTGACGGAGGTTTAATTTCCCACGTGTCACCCGCCCAGGCTGTGAGCTTCTTCGGACAGCGAGCTCTCGTGTCATCTCTGGGTGTCCAGCACCACCCCTGAATCTGGGACAGGTACAGAGCCCTGCCCAGAGCTGCGAGGGGGGTAGGTGGGGGGCGGCTCTCCTGAATGAGGAGGCTTCAACATGCCCTGAAGGCGCACACAGGCACCCCCCCACCATACACCATGTGCGTGTGTACCCCACACACGTGCATGCGACACTCTAGACACACTCCACGGCCTTGTGAACGACCCCAGAAGCCAGCCTCTACCAGCAGGGGGCTCAGAGGATGGTCACTTCTTGACCCAAGCCCCGCCCCCCCAGAGCACAGGGACCTCGGCCCTGTGCCTTAACCTCCCTGCTCCTCTGTGGCCTCCACAGTGCGGGATGATGGGCCCCCATCTGGGGATGGTTTGCAGGTGCCGTGGGAGGTGCTTCGTGAAACCTCCTGCCTCATGGAGCCCTGGTGACATCCAGGGAGGGAGGCGCTGCTGTGACCAGCACTGCAGAGAAGAAAACCGTCATCTGGGGAGGTTCTGTGCCGCGCCGAAGGCCGCGCGGCTGGCGCGGGACGAAGTGCCGCCTCGCCCCAAGTCCGCAAGCCTAGCCCCGGGGCCCGCCCCGTCCACCAGCCCGGGCCTCACTCTGCTAAGGGTTCGCAGGCACCCCCTGCCCCTGGCCGGAGACGGTCCCCATGGTGGGACCTGTGTCTGGTCCATCAGGGTGGATTCAATGTCCAGCCCAGCACACCTGCTCCCACCATGTCCACTGGAGGAGAGAAGAGGTATGGATTCCTGGGTTGCAGATGGGAAAATGAGGCACCCCAAAGGCACAGGCTTCCTGCAGGGGGCGCCCTGGCGCTGTTCCCATGCCACCTTCCAGGTGGGGGCCCTAGTGCCACCGGCACTGGGGTCTTGAAGGCGAAAGGTTTGTCCTCAGAGGGTTGTCTTGGTGAAGGTGCCGGTACTCCAGGGAAGTCCTGGGCTTCAAAGTCAGGGGGTCTGAGCTGGACTCCCGGTTGTCCTGCTCCTCGCCAGCAGTGCGGTACAGAAGCCCGAACCTGACTGTGCCCCAGGGGCCCCGTCTGTACAGTTGGGGGCCTCACCCAGTGCTGTGGTGAGGAATAAACAGTGTATAAAGGGCTCAGCCCAGTTCCTGGTGAAACACGGCCAGGTCCAACGCAGTCAGCGATTCCCGGCTCTGCAGGGAGGGAGCTGACCTGCCCTCCAGAGCACTCACACCTGCTCCCTGTCCCAGAAAGACTGTCCCTCTGTGGGGTCCTCGAACAGACTACAGTGTGCCCCCCACCGTGACCTTCTTTACCCCTGGAGGTCACTGGGCCAGGGACAGAAGATGGCAGGGAAACAGGCTGAGGTTGGCTCACTGGCTTGAGGCCACCCAGCGAGTCTAGCTCAGTCCTATTCTGCAGGTGAGGGGTGAAATGAGGGGCCCCAGGAATGGGGGGCGGGCGCTGGGAGGAGAGGCGAGGAGAAGGCTGCTAGAGCAGCAGAGGAGGCCTGAGCAGCGGTCTCCGCTGTGGTCCGACGAGCGGAGCGTTTCCCTAGGAACTGGGACACAGGGACTTGCCTGATGAGAAGGATTCTTCCACCCCAGCCTGACCCTGACACTGACCTCCTGCAGGGCGGGGCTCGAAGGAATTTGTGGCTTGAGAATAACCACTGGGGGAGGCGCACGGGCGGGGTGGGTCCGCCCTGGGGTAGGACGCAGGAGGGGCTGGGCGAGCCCCTGGAGTCCAGCTTGGCCCAGGGCTGGGGAGCCATCAAGAGCAGGCAGGTGAGTGTGGGGTGGGCCTGGAGGACCAGAGGCCGGTGAGGGGGGGTGAGGAGAGAAAGGAGGAAGAGGGGTGGAAAGAAGAAACAAAGGAGAGAGGAAGGAACGGAGCAAAGGAAGGAAAAAGGGGAGGAGGGAAGGAAAAGTAGAAAGAAAGGAGTGAAAGAGGCAAGACAGGAAGGAAGATGCTGAGAAGGTCGAACAACGGGGAGGAACGAGGGAGAGGTTGCTAAAGAAACACTAAGAGGAGCACAAAGAGGGAGAGAGCGCGCGCGAGGGGAAGAAAAGAGATTGCGAAAGGAAAAATGAGAGGGGGGGGAGAGAGAGCGAGAGCGAGCGAGAGAGAGAGAGAGAGAGAGAGAGAGAGAGAGAGAGAGGCAGGCCGCCGCGGGCGCAGGAGAGAGGGGGAGCGCGGCGCGGCGGCGGGGCCGCCGGCTGGGCGCCGCGAGCTCGGAGAGGGGGCAGCAGAGAGGGCGCGAGCGGGCGACCGGCGGCAAAGAGTGAAGTGGCGGCGGCGGCGGGCGCAGGGCCCGGCGAGCATGAACGCGGCGGCGGCGGCGGGCGCGGCGCGGGGCGCGGGGCCGGCGCGGGCCGCCCAGTAGCCGCGGGCGGGCGGGCGAAGGGGCATGCGGCCGGCGGCCGGACCACCAGCCGGAGCCCCAGCCCGAGCCCCGGCGCCGCGCCGCGCCCCGCCAGCCTAGCAGCGGGCGCCTTCCCCGCGCCGGCCCGGAGCTCCCGAGTCCCCGCAGCCCCCGGAGTCGGGACAACTGTTGCGGCAGAGGCGGCACCGCGGGGGCGTGGGCGGCCCCGGGCCCCAGCAGGCGGCTCAGCCCCGCAAGCGCGGCTCCCGGCTGCGGAGCGACGAGCGAGGCGGCGGGCACGAGGTGAGCCGCGCCCCGGGCGGGCTGGGCGGGGGCTGCGCGGGGGCGGGGGCGCGCGGGGCCGGGGTCCCTGCGCTTTGGGAAAGGGGCCGGGGGGCGGAGCTCCTGGCGAAGGAGGGTCCCGGCGAGTTGGGGGCGGTGTCTTCGGCGCCCTGGCTTCTGAGAAGGGGTGCGGACGCCTGGGGCCGGAGGGGTGGCTGCACTTGGGGAGGCTGGTTCGGTGCGTTGGAGGTCCGGGGTGCTTTGAAAAGGGGCCGGAGACGCCCCTGAGGAGAAGGTGGGGGCAGGAGCCGCGTCGGGCACACGGTGCCCTGGCATTGGGGTCCGCGCCGGGGATCGCCGAGGTCGAGGTCGCTGAACCCTGGAGAGGACGGGGCCCGGGTCGGAGGAGCAGTCCGGGGCGCATTGTGCCAGGACGCGGCAGCTGGGGCCGGAATCCGCGTCCAAGGCGGGACCGGAGTCCGAGGACCAGACTCAGAAAGCGCAGCGAGCTGGGAGACCCGTGCGCGCCGGGAGCCCCGAGCGCACCGGACAAGGTTCCGGAGCCACGCTGGAGACCCAGCCGGTTCCGGGGGTCCCAGCTGGGCGGCGCGGGCGACCAGGAAGACCCCGCCAAGTGCGTGCCCCTCGCTCCCCGCCCGCCGTGTGGTCCCAGCGGAGCCGCCGCCGTCTCCCGGGGCCCACTCAGTATTGATCCCGCGCCTGGGGCCAGGGGGCCGGGAGGCGGCCTCGGAAGCTCATTAGCGCCAGCGGTTGCCATGGCAACGAGACCCCAAGCGTCTTCAGGTTATATTCTAATTATTATTATCATTATTAGTATTAGTATTTGTGACTTAGCCAGGGGAAACCAGAAAGGAGGGTAAAAAAAGCCAGCGCGTCCTGGCGCCTCCAACTGATGTCTTTGGAAAGAGCCAGTGCCCCGTTGTCCGGCTGCGGGGTCCTCAGTGGGTTGGGTTCTCAGTGCGGGCTGCCCGCGGCACCCCTGGGGCGGTGGGGCCCGCAAGGGGGGGTTATGTAATCTGCCGTGGGAGTGCATCTGGAAGCCTCCGCTCTGCCCGCCGCTCTCGGCCTCTCTGATCTCTTGGCTTAGCGATGGATCCTGCCCAAGGAAGCCCAGGCAGGGTGGTGAAGAGCTGCCAGTGCCTCCTCTCCCCAGGCTGTGTGACCTTGAGCAAGCAGCTTGACCTCTCTGAGCCTCTGTTTCCCCATCCGTAAAGTAGCATGGAAACCATTCACCCCTCAGGAGGGTACTGTGAGGTCACCCTGAGGAAGCCCTGTAGGATCCATGTGCTGCTGGCTGGGTTGCCCGGGGCAGCTGCCAGCCCTTCGCTGGGCCTCAGTTTCCTAGGGTTCAGAATGAGGGCCTGGACCCCCGCATGACTAAGATGTCCTGGGTCACTGGTGCCCTGTGACTTTCACACCCTGTGCAGCCAGCCAGTGGGGCTTGGTTCAGACCCTGGCGACGGTGGCCCCTCACTCCTCCCTCGTTCCTCCACCTGCCGGGCAGTCGCGTGTGGCCAGGAAGCAGGCAGCCCAGCAGGAACCCTGGGCCTCTTCGCCTCTGGGTAGGCTGTGCGGTTTGGTTGGCCGTGTCATTCAAAACCAGAGTCAGAATAACCCTTGAGTCCTGGTGTTGGCCCGGGACAGTCCAGGGTTGCCCGGAATCGGGGGGTACCTCCCCCACTGTCCCCTGGATGTGTGACCGCTCAGGACAGGCCCCCCTCTGTAAGCAATCCATCTCTCCAGAGAGGCTGTTGGCTGTGCCTATCCTGGCTGGGGGTGGAGTACGGAGCAAGAGGTGACCAGAAAGTTCCATGCCGCCAGGCGGCACTGCCCCTCCCGGCTCAGGCTGAGTCCAGGTGGGGGCTCTGCCCGTGCCTTTAATGTCACCGGCGTGCTGAATTGCTGGTCCTGTCTCAGGCATCCGGGAGGAACCGCACTGCCTTCTTTGGAAGGTGAGGGGAGGCCGCTGAGCTTGGTGCTGTGTGCGTGTGTCGGAGTGAATGTGTGTGGTGTTTGTGTGTGACGTGTGTGCGTCCCGCTCCCACTCGCTCAGGCCACCAGCCTGGAGCTTAGCGGGGCAGCTGGACTGGACAGGAGCGGGGTGGGGGGAGCAGGGCCCATGCTGCTCAGACCTGTATGCGAGAGAAAGGGAGTGAGGCTGCCGCAGGGACATCGGGAGACCGTGGAGAGCCACTCCCTCTGTCATCCACTGTCCGTCCATCCGTCCATCCATTCCTTCACTCCCCTGCTGCCAGCTCAGCACGCCCTGATGTCTGCCACTGAAGGCATGATTAGCTCTGCCCTGGAAAACTCTTGGGAAAACTGTCCCCAACTAGTCAGTGGGGTTGGAGCTATGCCCCGGGGGAAGCCAAGGTGGTGGGGTGCAGGTGGGGAGCATCTGCCCCAGAGAGCCTGAGGAGGGGTCTGCTGGAGCCTGGGCCAGAGGCGGGCCAGAATCAGCCTGATGGGAGGGGAAGGTGGGGTGTGGCAGGGGTGGGGCTGCTGCACTAGCCAGCACGGGGAGGGAGAGGGAGGCCGAGGCCGTGCAGCGGAGCTGGGGCCAGGGCAAGGGTTCCCTGTGCCTCCACCAC
Source organism: Mormoops blainvillei (assembly GCA_004026545.1). Lineage (NCBI taxonomy): Eukaryota > Metazoa > Chordata > Mammalia > Chiroptera > Mormoopidae > Mormoops > Mormoops blainvillei. Next base: position 43,415 of record PVJD01009949.1, read on the forward strand.
CGCACCTGGGGAGGGCTCAGACAGCAGGGTGGGGCAGGGAGGGCGGAGGATGGTCAGGGATGGAGCTTTGGAGGCTTACACCACTTGTGGGTGGGAGCCCGTGGGTGGGGTGGGCAGAGAGGGTGGGGTAGTTTGGACTCGAGGAATCTGGTCCCCAGCTCCAGGATGAGCGGTCACAGGCTGACCAGCCTCTCCTCCCTCCCTGCTGTGCTGTGCTGTGCTGTGCTGTGGGAGGTGACTGCCTCAGGGCCAGGTCCTTGGCTTCTGGGAGGGGGGGGGGCGTGTGCACAGAGACCTGGGTGCTTCGTTGTCTGCTCTCTTAGTCACGGCCCTGACACTTGCGCAAGGCCGCACCTGCCAGTGAAAGCCCGCCGGCCCCCTGCGTGCCAGACACGGTGCCGAACAGACACTGAGCCCCCTCGTCTCATGGGTCTCCTCGCGCCACCCCTGTAAGCTGGTGATTATCGATTCTGTTGTACGGATGAGGAAGCAGGCTCAGAGAGGCTAAAATAACCCCTTCAGGACCCCACTCCTAACCCCCGCACCACACCGCCCAGAGCCCAGCCAGCACCTGATGGCAGTCACGGTGGCTCTTCAGACACAGGGCAGTGAGCCCCTGCAGGTCCGGATCTCTGAGTCTCACATGCTAGTCATTGTCCAGTTCAACGCCGGTCGGGTCCAGAGTGGGGCCCCTCTCGGGGAGGCTCCGTCTCTAGTAGCCCAGCCTCTGTCGCTTTAGCGTCTTCCCAGCTGGGTCCCACAGAAGAGTCGCATTGATTTTAGAATGAACCAAGAACCCCATCCCCGGAGAGGCTTTTCCCAGCCTAGCTGCTCTTTCTAGAACTTACTGAAACAATCGTCAGCCCCTAAGAACAGTGAGGCCGGCTGCCTAAACACCCTTCCACAAGGTGGGGTCCTGAACTCTTTAAAGCCAGTGAACATGAGCAGGGTGACCGGAGGCCCTGCCCAGCCTGGGCTGTGCTGTGCCTTGCTGGGGACATTGCGTGCCACTCACTGTTGCGGTGGCTCTCACCCTGCTCAGGCCTGGCAGGGAGGAAGTCCCGTCTCCTCCCTCCCTCCCTCCCTCCCTCCTTTCTCCCTTCCTCCAGCGCTTGCATTCCTTGACCTCTTCTCCCTGTGTGACCCTCTTGGGGGGAGATAAAGGACACTGCAAGGCTCCTCAGACCCGTCCCCAAGGAGTGCCTTGCCTAGACGTGACCAGGTCCTGGCACCCAACCCTGTTAGTGTCCCCCCTCCCACATGTCAGCTTGGCCCACTCCTTCCTCTTCTCCTTGGCTCTGACGCGGCTGGGTACTTGAGGGGGCCTTCTCTGGGCTTCCTGACTTGGCCACAAGGGCTTGCCCTCTGGGCTGGGCTTTCCCGTTCAGCGGGGTGGGGACGCGAGAGTAGTGGTGGGGAAGGCGTCAGCAGGGTCTTCAGCATGGGAGTCCCCCCTCTGCATAGCTTTAGCTGGGACCCCAGGGTGTGGGCAGCCCATGTCCTTCTCTGTGGTGGAGGGAAGCCCAGAGTGGCTGCTGCATGGCCTGTAAGGGAGTTTGGAGCTTGTCTGCTCACCCATATACAGGTGGGGACACTGAGGCCTGGAGCAGGCCCAGGTGACGTGCTCAAGGTCACAGTGAATGGGGTGCCCTGGAAGGCGGAGGATGTTCACCGACAGGATGTAAACCTGACTGGCCTGGTCCAGAGGCCTCTGAGGCCGCAGCCTAGGGTGGGGGGAGGGGTGCAAACACTCCTTGGACAGTGAGATTTTCACTAAAAGCCCCAAGGCTCCCCCTTCAGAAATAAGCCTTCAGAATCTCCCCCTCCTTGGCCATCCAAGCGGAAAAGCAGGAGCCAGAGGACATGCAAATGCCTCGCGTCCGCACTTCTCACGTCAGACATGAATGGAGCGTTCCCGTGCGCGTCCCCGACAGCCCGCCCCCTTCCCTCCCGCCTGGGGCGCGCCCTCCCCTCGCCGCGCATCTGTCCGCACGCACAGCCGCCTCCGCAGAGGCGCGCAAACTCGCCTTCCAGAAATTAAGAAATAATGCACGAGTTTCTCAAATTACACCCATTTAACACTGCATTAAGTTCTGGAAGCTCTCACAGAGCCCTGGGAGGGGAAAAAAAATTTTTTTTTTTTTGGTTCACACTTCCCTGGAAAATGAGACAAGCCGTGATCTTTTAAAACCCAGCTACATAATCTGATTATTCCTTACTGGCAAGCCCCGGAGACGCGCCCCGGAGACGCCGCTCTGGCTCTGGCTCTGCGGGGCTGTGAGATTTGCATTGGGAAATCGGGCTGGGAAAGTTTGTCCCCTGTGCCAGATCCCAAGCTCCTGGTCGCATAATGGGCTCAAAATAAAGTGCCGCTTTCTTAGACATTGGCACAGATTAAAAATAAAGGTAAATTTCTTCCAGTGCGAGCATTTCCTCCCCGGCTCCCTGAGCGGGTTACAGAAGCCACGGCGATTTGCTTTCACTTTGGGCTCCTTCCGTTCGCCGGGAGAATCTTCCGTGTGCTGCTGGGGTTACAGAGCCACGGGAGACGCACTCAGCTCTCATCCACATTTCTAGAGCGCCTGCCCTGGGCTGGGCCCAGGAGACCAGAGATGATTAAAATAGGGCCCCCTCCCACCACCCCCACTTCCCAGTGGGGCTTGCAGTATGTTTGTTATAGGCAGGAGAACAGAAGGAAACCAGATATCTGTGAGACCCCACCCTGCCTGAGTGGTCAGGGAGGGCTTCCTGGAGGAGGTAACTTTTGGCTTGGGCCCTGAAAGGCGGAAAGGAGTGTGCCAGGCTGAAGGGGCAGAGGGACAGCCTAAGGAAAGTCTTGAGGGGGCTTCAGCGGGCACGACCTCCCAGGGACGTCTTTAGACTTTATTATTTGCAGTCTTTTTTTAAAGTGTTTTTATTGAGGATGCTATTACAGTTGTCCCATTTTTTGGTCTCCCCTTTATTCCCCTCCACCCTGCAGCCCCTCCCCCCCCACCAGCAGTCCCCCCCCCACGCCCCCACTCTTAGTTCCTGTCCATGGGTTGTAGTTTTCTTTCTTCCAAAGCCCTTTCATACTCATTATAAACGAGGAGGCCGGGCAGGGCTCCATATCACAGCCTTAGGGTGGGCGTGGTGAGCCATTATATGGAAATTCTAAAAAGCCCAAGGACCACAGACACTAATACCAAGCCTCCAACATTCCCTTTCTCCCTCTACCTGAGCCTCGGTCTCTGCACCGGGAGAGTTGGGGGATGGGGCCTCTCTCTGCCCACTTGCCGGAACCCCAGCACCATCCCAGAGCCCCAGAGCCCCAGAGGCCCGGCCAGTGGTGTTCAGCCTTCAGTAAAGTGAGAGTTCCCCACAACCCCTCCTGGACTTGCTTCGGAAGGTCTTTGTTGTTTAGATTTTGTGGGGGAGCAGGTTGGGAATGTGGCGTCGTCTGGGCGTAGCTGTCAGGAATCTGATCCCTGGGACCAAGAGGCCTTTGGGGAATGAGCGGGGCCTCTGAGCTGAGACCCATTGTCAGGGCAACGGCCGGCCGTTGGAGCTGGAAACGGGCTCCTAGTGCCGCTCCCCCGAGAGCAGCCGGTAGTCGCCCAGGCTGTGCCCGGGGCTCTGCGCTGGAAGTCTCCCCCTGCTCATCCCTGACTCCGAGACCCCGGCAAGTCACATAACCTCGGAGCCTCACTTTCCTCATCTGCCACAGGGGTTGTTGTGCGACCCAGGTAAGATACATTTGCCGAAGGTGCTTAGCGAGCGCACAAGGCACATTCAAAACCACAGCGGCGACGTGTGTGTGTGTAGCCTGACTTTGTCACTGTTCACAGGACCACGTCACTCCTGCCCCTCAGGGGAGCAGCCAGGCAGGAGCCAGGCCTGACCCCCCCGCACGCCCGCAGCAGGGCATTCGGTGGCAGTGGTTGTTGGCTGAATGAGGAAACGAAGCCAGCGAGCCATCAGACCGGGGCGAGGCCATCACACCAGCGAGGGGCAGCCGCGGAGCTGCTGAGACGCCGCGGGATCCGCTGGCTCGGGCTCAGCCCCTGCCGCCTGGCTCGTCGCCACGGCCTCCGCCGGGCGACCGCTTTTGCTCTCGGATCCAGTGTCTTCATTTTCCAAACATGGATAAGGCTGATACTGAAATGACTTTCAAGGGTGACTGTAGGGTTAGAGGTCAGGAGTGCAGCGTTCCAGGCTCCCGGGTCCATCACAGTGATGACCGCCCTTCTTATTATCCCTGAGTCCTGGAGGGGCTGTCGGGGCCTGAATCCCAGCCTCCACGACTAACAGCTGGGTCACCGTGGGCACGTTATATCCCCTCTTGGAGGCTCCGTTTCTTTACTTAAAAATGGGGATAGCACCCACCTCACAGGGGTCTCGGGAGAGTTAAATGAGTTGTTCTAGGAAGGCACGTGGTGCAGGGATTGGCACGGAGCACGTGCTCAGTAAATGTTACTTTACAGTTATCACCCCACCACCCCATCGAATACACACACCCAGGAGACACGGGAGCAGTGGGGCGTCTGTCTGTCCTTCGAGGATGGAGGCCACCTCATGCCTGACTTAGCTCTGCAGCCAGCACCTAGCCTGGGTGTCTTTGGACACGTCTGTGAATGAAGGGATGGACGGATGGACGGATGGGTGGGTGAGTGGATGGATGGCTGATGGGGGGGTGGGGGGGTGGGCAGATGCACGGATGGGGGATGGGTGAATGAACGATGGCCGTGAAGAAACATCGAAAGTCTAAGGTCTAGGCAGCTCAGAAAGGGGAGAAAGGACTGGGCCAGAGGCTTCCCTTTGGGGGCCATGAGCAATGAGGTGGAATGAGTCTGGAAGCCAGATATGATCCCTCTTCTCTGAAGGGACATTTGCGGTCCCCATTTAATGGGGCTAGAGGTGGTGGCCACCTGGTGTCCTGGACGGTTCGGCTCTGGAGCTGGACAGCTGTGGCTTCCTCTTCTGTGTGTCCCCGAACCACGTGTTCCCGCGTGACACGGGGACAATGCCGTCTCCCTCGGGGGACTGTCATGATATGCCAGCAAACGCGTTTGAGTGTCATTTGTAATTTCCGTCGCGGCAGTAGTCTCCCCTCACCGAATTTCTCTTTCTGTGGTGTCTGTTCCCCACGGTCAACCACAGTCCGAAATGTTAAATGGATAATTCCAGAAATAAACAATTTATGAGTTTTAACTTGTGCGCCTTCTGCGTAGCCCGATGAGATCGCATACCATCCTGTTCCGTCCCACCCGGGCCGTGCATCGTTCCTTCATCTGGGAGCGCCTGCTGCGGACACTCCCTGCCTGTGAGTCACGTGGCCGGCTCCCCGCTAGCGGACGGACTGCAAGGGCATCGACGTCCCTGTGCTCAAGGCGCCTCGTTTTATTGTTGCGATCGTTCTGTCCCGTTGGCGGCGTTGCTCTCTTACTGAGCCTGATTTGTAAAGGAACTTCTTCATGGGCGTTTCCACTTGAAGGAAAAAAATGTAGTGTTTGCAGGGCTCAGTGCCATCTGCAGTCTCAGGCGTGCACTGGGGATCTGGGAACGTGTCCCCTGAGGATAAGGGGTTGCGGCTGTACTGTGACAATCCGAGGAGGTGTTTGGGTTCCATAGCGGGAGTGACAGTCGCACAGGTTTTTGGAACAGGGGATGGAATGGGGCAGGCCAGCCGGTCCATTGTCTGATTGCAGCCTGGGGGCCCGAGGTGAGGGGTCAGAAGGGTGAGAAGGAGGGGCTTCCAACCAGTGGGCGGGATCGGGCCCACTGAGAGACACAGAGCAGCCCCAAGGATGGCAGCCGTGTGTCCAAGCCCCCTGGAGCCCTGATCTGCTGGGGAGACCCCCACCCCTGTCCTCCTGAAGCCAGCGAACACGCCTGGCTCAGAGCGCTCCGGGAGCAGTGGTGGGCTCCATTCCCTCCCGAGGCTCAGGAGGGACGTGACTCCCCCTCGGCGCCGGGCCGCTAGATAGCAGGGCCAGGACTCAGGCCCCCCGGGGGGCGGGGGGCGGCGCCCCAACCTGTGCTCTGCCCTCACCCAGCCCCCTCCGCACACTCTGCCTCCATTCTGTCCTCTCAGAAATGGGGGCCACAGCCCCTGGGCAAGGGCTCCTGACACAGAGTGTTCCAGGACGGAACCCTCTACACAGTTCCCCTTGTTTGTCAGCGTCACTGTCGTTTAAATTCCTTTTACTTGGGGGTAGCATGCCCCGGGAGAAGGGGTGGGGCCCGGGAGGAGCCGGCGAGGGGCTGCAGTAGGGTGGCCCCAGTGTTGCCTGGGACCAGAGGCCGAGGGCAGCAGGGTCTTGTGCATTCAAAGTCTGGGTTCGCTGCTGCTCCTCCGAGGAGGCCCAGTGTCAGACAGGAGTGAGGAAGCCATTTTGGGGGTGCATATCATGTGATCACTCCCTCCTGAGACGGCCCCCAAGGCCGGCACCGGCAGGCCGGCCGTCTACAGGGAGGCTGGGCGCGGCTGCCTTTGCTGCCCTGGTGGGAGTCTGCGGGAGGGACAGTGCAAGTGCGGGTTATCACGGGGGATGGGGGGCCGTTCTGCCTGGGCCAAAGATGGAGGCTGAGCTGACCGCGTCCGCAAGCAAGACATGGGGACACTGAAGCAGAGGGACAATATACAGGGGGCTCAGGGAGGAGCGTGGGCAAGTCCCAGGCCTTCGGCATGGCTGTCCCGTGGCTTTTGTGGACAGCTGAGCAGGTGAGGCCCTGGGGAGTCGGCCTGAGACTACCCCTGAGGACTCAGGGAAGTGAAGGAGCTTGCATTTTACTCTGCAGACCAAGGATGGCTGGGCTGTGGCATGAGGGCCACGGCTGGCCCTTGCCGGGTCTGAGGCAGACATCACCAATCAATCCATCATCGCAGCACAGGTGGCAGGGCGTACCCTGGGCCAGCCACCCCAGGCAGCCAGTCCCGCAGGCACCCGAGATGACACCTGTTTGTCCCACTGCTGTGGTCCACAGCGACAGCGATGGTCCTTCATGGTCGCCGAGGGTGCGTGGCTCAGCCCAGCAGGCAGAGGGCTTTCCTGATGGGAGAGGCAGGCAGGCTGCAGCCTCTAACCCTGCTCAGGCCGCAACTTCCCGCGCGGCCCGCCACCCACAGTGCTCCGAGAGTTTGGTCCCTCAAGCGACAGCAAAACCTTCTCTGCCGGAGAAGTCCCAGTGGATTTTGGGCGTGAGCACTGCCTGGGAATGCGCACCGCCTGCCGCAGCCCCCTGTGAGCCCCTGCCTGTCTCCTCCAAGTCCCCAGGGCATCCTAGACGTCCAGCTGGGGACTGGCCAAAGAGCAGGGTCGCTGGGGGAGGGCCAGGGCCTGGCCGAATTCTGGGAAGGACTAGGGAAAGATGAGGAGACTTCTCTCCTGAAATTCAAACAATTGGACAATCTGTTCTGGATCGATTTAGAAGCACTGAAGTGAAAGAAGAAAAAAACCCCAGAAAATACAGTGTGAAAGCTATTTTCTCTTTCTCGCAGCTGGGAAGAGGGATGAGCTGGCATTTATTTTCGGACTGTCCAAGGCCATGGCCGGGGCCTCTCACCTACTTGCGGCCCCCACGCCGATCCCCCAAGGCACTCGGCCCTCCACCTCTGCCCCCTCCTCCACGCCCAGGGCCGGGCTGGCAGCCTGGGGCCTCAGGGGCCGTCGGCCTGGCTCCAGCCCGGGAGGGCCATCCTCCTGCGGGGGCCTTGGACGTGGACGTAGCTGAAGTAGCCCCCCTGAGGGAGGTCTCTCCTGTGCAGACGGAGGGTGGGAGGCATGGTGGGCCGTCCCTCTCTCCAGACCACGGCCCTCCGTGCCAAGGGCAGGTGCGTTGTCTAGTTCCGTCCTGTGCCCTCGGGGTGCAGAGGTGGGACTGGCATGTATTGGCTCGGCCAAAAAGTCCATCGCATTTTTTCCATTTGATGGCTCTAGTGGTGCTTAGTTGCCTTTACCTTCATGCGAAACAATTTTGTCAGATTGTATTGTGACAGCCGTCATGTCTGCATGCATTTAAAAAATTTATCAAAATTGGTGCATTTTTGTACAGCCACGTTAACATTGAAGATGGAAGGAAAACATACAACATCTTTGGCGTATCATGCTATATTGTTTCAGGAAAGGTAAAAACGCAACCGAATCACAAAAATAAAGATGTGTGCAGTGTATGGAGAAGGTGCTGTGACGGACTGAACATGTCAAAAGTGGTTTGTGAAGTTTCTTGGTACAGTTGACAGTTTGGCCAAATAATTCTTTGCCGCGGGGCTGTCCTACGCATTGGAAGGTGTTTAGCAGCGCCCCTGGCCTCTGCCCACTGGACACCAAGAGCGGGGGACAGCCGACATGCTCGAAATTGCCAAATCGATAAAGCTCTTGGTGAAAATGAAAAACGAGTCTTTTACTTTCAGAAAACTAAATGGACTTTTTGGCCAACGCAGTAGTAGGTACACGGTAATGTTTCCTGCCTGAACGATGGATGAAGGGCAGAGAGGAGGGGAGGCTGGGGCAGGAGGGAAACCGAGGCTTTGAAAAAAGCGGCTGCTCACGGTCGCACGTCTGTTAGTGGCAGAGACGGTATTGGGACCAGATCTGCCGCCCCAAGACTGGATGTCCCCCACCGCACCTGTCCCTGGGGCCCGAAGTATGCCGGAGACATTTAGGGGCCTCCCACGCCAGCCTCCCCGCTCTTCTGAGGCAGAGTCCAGCCCACTCCTCCTGACACAACTCCTACGTTTAGCTTTTCATGACTTGAGCCAAATGCTGATTGTTTTAAAATAAGCATGTTCAGCGTGAGGCCAGACCGGTACAGGGAGGGGCGGGGATGCAGACCCACCGTCCCCCAGCTTTCTACCGCCTGACCTGTCCCCAGAGGGAAGGGGCTCTCAAAGGTGGGGGAGCTGTGCTGATTTGAATTCCTGTGGTTGGAGGAGTTCAGCCAGCGGCTCAATCTACTGGACCCCCTGCGTGTCAGGGAGAGGTGGGAAAGGGGATCAGCCAATGGCAAAGAAACCTTAGAAACGGCCTCTTCCTCCTCCCCCAGGCATTGGGAGAGGGGAAGCGTCCCCCTGGGTTAGTTTCGGGGACTGGCAGCCCCCTCCCTGCCACCACTTCCTCCCCAAGTGCCCAAAGCCAAGAGCCCGAGGCCCAGGAAGCACCTGGACTTGGAATGCAGACCAGCCTGGGCCCCGGTCCCAGGAGCTAGGCAGCTGTGCGACCTTGGGCAGGTGTCACGCCCCTCTGAGCCTTGGTTCCCTCAGTCTGCAAACCAGGAGCAATGGCCTGTCTTTTTTTGAAAATGAAGGGAGACGGTACTTTTGTCAGACGCCCAGCTCGGGGCTGGACACGCAGGCGGCCCTCAGGTCAGACCCTCTTCTGTGTCTCTTGGGTGGAAGGCCCATTGCTACATCCGGTTTGGGTTCTGCCTCTGGGCTCCAGTCGAGGGCAGGTCCCCCCAGCTGACAGCCCTGCAGCCCACATGTCTTAGGCCCACCCTCAGCCACGCCGGAGGGTGTGGATTGCACTGGGCGTGGCCGGCGTGGCCTCGTGGAGGGAGCCCTGCAGCCCGAATCGAGAGACCCGCGCGCCGGTGTGTGAGCTGTGTGACTCCAGACATGGCAGCCTCTCTTAGCCTGGGTCCTGCTCTGAGGTCCACTTCTTGGGGTCACTGCGACTCACCTAAGAGAACACTGTGGCAGCTCTGAGCAAACTCTGAGATGCCACAGAGGATAAGAAGGAGAGGGCAACACCGTGGGCTGGCCACCTACTGACCGCCCAGCACGGCCCTGAGTTCCCCATAGACTGTCCCACTTAACCCTCAGAGCACGCATGTGAGGCTGGGGTCAGCCCATCACATTACAGCGCGAGTCCCAGAGAGGCTGTGCCACGCAGCCAGGATCCCAGGGCCACTGCGTCCCCTCCCCCAGTCCAGTCTGCACCCTCGGCCCTCTGTCCAGCCCCGGTGGTGGCCGTCCACCAGGCATAGCTCTAACCCCCGCCTCCTCGCAGAACCCGCCCTCCACACCCCAGTTCTGCTGGGGTTCCCTCGCGACAGGGCTCTTTGTAAATGCTCTCGAATGTTACCTTGACTCCCCAGGACGCGCTGGACCGACACTCCCCAAAGCGGCACACCACCTAGACCTCAGAATTCTGTCCACCTTGGTGGCATCCTGTGCTGTGGCGTCGAGCCGTCCTCCCCACTGTAAGCGAGGTCCATTTTCAAAAAGCAGGAAGCCTGGTATGGAGGGCTGGGGAGTCGCATTCAGCCCCCGCCCCCAGCGCCAGGCTCTGCCCCGCGACCCGGTGGCAGGTAGGCCTCGCTGGCTGGGCGGCCACCTGTATGCTGTCCCTGGTTCGCTGCTCCCTCAAGTGCCTTGGTCAGGAGGGCTACAGAGCCCACCTGGGGGGCGGGCGGGGGCTCCGGCTGCTCAGGGGGTGCAGGCGAACACCCCTGTGAGTGCGTCTTTTCTTTCCCCACGAGCTGGTGGGGTTCAGCAAGGGTTTGCAGGGCTCAGCAGACGGCCGGGAAACCGCCTGCCACCTTCGGAAGTGTCTTGTTTTCCTTGCTGTCCAGTCATTGCCACCGGGCAGCCCTCTTGGGTGTGGAGCGCCCGGCACACGGCGGGTCCGCATGGCTACCCGGCGGGGCGGCCAATACATCTGACATGTTGGTCCTGGCCTGGCTCTCGGCAGTCGCCGGCCCATCTCCCACTCAGCAGCTCTGGTGCCAATTACGGAGAGGGTGGGCGGGAGGCTTCTGAACCCCAGAAGTGGAGCTGGGCCCAGGGGTGACATGTGGACAGGGCCCCCCCAGGCCCACCATCGGGGGTTAGAAGTGCCAGGTTGGGGTAGGGAGTGGGCTGGTGCCACCCCTGTGGTCCCCGCCGCAGCCCTAGTTGTATTAAATTTGAAGTTGATTGGCCTAAAGGCGACTTCGCTTAATCACAACTGGCAAGCCTCTCTTGCCACAGCAGCAGCTGCGGGCTAGCTTCTTGGAGCCACCGTTTGTTATAATGTCACCGGGTTGTCCCTCCTCCAGCTCATCCACTGCCCAGCCCGCCGTATCAGACCAGGAGGAGCCTGCAGAACCTATTAGCCGCCCGGGGATCCGGCCACCTGCCTCCTGTGCGGGCCCAGCCCAGGGCTTCTCGAACCTGCAGGCGCCTGGGACGGGCTGGCACTGGACCCCCGATTCTGCAGGCGGGCAGCCCACGAGCCTGCATTTTCGGCCAGACCCCAGAGTGGGCCTGGGATGCTCATCTGTGGGCTGCGCCTGGGGAGTCAGGGGGCCGAGGACTGGGGCCTCCTGGTTGTGTTAATAAAGTTTTACTGGGACACAGCCTCGGCCGCGGCTCAGCAGTGTCTCCGCGGCTTTCTCCTTATAATTGCAGAGCTGAGTCACCACACAGACCTGGTGGCCCGCCAGCCTGATGATGACTGCCGCCCGGCCCCTGACAGGGAGTCTTCTGGCCTCCGGCCGAGCACAGCGGCTCTCAAACTGAACGAGGCTCGGAGTCCCCCAGAAAGCCGGGAAAGGTGCAGATCTCTTTCTGCGCACCCCCACCGAACCCCCACCTCCCCGACCTGGCTCTAATCCAACAAGTCCAAGGGGGTCTAAGATCCTGTGTTTCTAACCAGCGCCCAGCAGGGGCACAGGGCCACGCTCCAGGCAGTCCGTCCCGGGTCTCCCACGACCGTCTCTGTTCATCTCGTCCTGCCTAAGCACTGTCCCCATTAGACGGAAGAGGAAACCGAGGGTCTGAGAGGGACCTTCGTGTCCCAAGGCCCTGAGCTGATGCGCTCTGAGTCTCTCCCACCACAGTAGCACCCTGGCCCAGGCACCTCACCCCAGGGCACAACATATGCTGGACACGCCGCGCTTTGGGTATAACGCACCCCGGCTGGATTACCCGGCTTCCTCTGTTCCGGGCCGGGGCTCCACGCTGGGTCCTGCCATTAGTAGTGGTGACAGCTCCGCAATGCCTCGTAGGGCTGGGGGAGGTCAGGGTGTCAAGGGCACGGCCAAGAGCGCGGGGTGCGCGGTGGGGCTTGCCCCCGCCCTCCCCGAGATCTGCAGAGCGGCTGGCAGTTGCTGCGCGTTCTGTTAGCTGCATCTCCTCCCGCAGGCAGAGACCTGTCCTGTCACCCCTGAATCACTTGCCGTCACTGTGAATGGTCAAAGGCAGCCTGTGCCCATCACGCTCTTCATCTCCCTCACCTCCCCATGCCCTGGCAGGAGCCGGGAGGGGCTGGGCACCCACGTGCAGCAGCCGGGTCGCCTGCCCAGGCAGGTGAGAGGTGGCAGTGGCACCCTGTGCCTGGATGACACCTCGCTCCACCCGCTCAGGTCAGATCGCTGTTACATTTCATGACCAGACGTCCCCAGTTAACAGATGAGGAAACTGAGGCACAGGGCAAAGGGACAGGGTGTCTGGGAATCTCCACGCAGAGGCTGGGGATCCGCATTGAGCCAAGCCCTCACTGGAATCGGGCCGTCCCAGCACCAGGGGTGAGCCTCCTTGGACCCAGTACCGACGTGCGGGCTGGAACATGGGCCCACGTGCCCCCCACACCCGTCCACATAGGATCCCAGCCCATGCTCTGTCATGGCCGCATGTGTTCTTCAGGAGTCCAGGTTTCTCGTGCTCTTTCCAGCCTTGTCGAGTGCAATCGGGGGGCTTAGATCTCTCCCCCAGCCCCGGGTTGTCGTGGCAATGCCCTGTGACGCCCCGTGTGGCTGTGGTTCTTTCTGGCAGCTGTGGAGTGTTCCCCGTGCGTTTTCCCATCTATCCATGTGGGTTGTCTCCAGGGTTTTTCTCTTAGAAACAGTGCGTCTGAGAACATTCTCGTACCCGGGGCTGGCGGGCCAGCAGGGCCACTGTGAGGTCACCCTCCTGCACTCCCCGAGCCTGCTGTGGGGCTGACCGACGGAAAATACCGACGCAGTTACATGGCACAGGTGCTCAGGTATGGCCCACACGGGGCTCACTTTTGAAGAGTGGCTTAAAAACAGGGAGGCGGCCCGGGCTCAGAGAGGCAAAGACCCTTGCACAGGGCCACACAGCCGGGAAGTGGCAGAGCCGGATGGAAGCCCGAGCGGTCAGGCCTCAGGCTCAGAACCCTTGCTTCCGGGTCTGCACGGGCCACAGGCAGGAGGGGCCGCCCCCGCGCTGCACAACACGCCGTCCCATGTCGATGGCACGGAGTGCACCCTCCCCTCACTTTGTGTCCCTTGGTGTCCCTCTGACGGGAGCGCCTCACCCTTCCCTCGGGAGTCCACTGCCAGACCCCCTGGTGTGGGTTCGGTCCTAGTCCCACCACAGACGGGCTGGGTGACCTGGGACAAGTCACTTACACCCTCTGTGCCTCAGGTTCCTCATCGGCCTGGGTGAAGGGCACCCAGCCAGGCACCTCAGCCCCGTGTGCCGTAAGCAGAGCACTTGTGTCTTCAAGGGACAAGGAAGGATGTCTGTCTGTCCCTGCTCAGGACAGGCAGGTTCTTGGCAGTGGGAAGGAGGCCGGGGGAGCTGGCCTCCTTTGCGGCCTGGCTTTAAATGCCACCTGTGGTGCTGCCCACGACAGAAATCCCCCTACGGTCTCCTTCAAGCTCTTTCCCAGTTCGGCCACCCTGCCCCAGCGACCGCTGCCTTGGACGCCACAGTTTCCCACCTCCCCGCCCTCCCAGCTTTCGGGATGGCTGTCTCATCCGGTGGGCACACCCGGCTGGCCGGGCAGAGGGCAGGACAGACGGACCTTGGGGTCACAGCTGGCTGCCCTGCTAGCCGCGCCCGCCCTCCCCTCTCCCCTCCCCTCCCCTCCCCCACCACAAGCAGGCCCAAGAAAGCATGGAAGCGCCTGGCACGCTCTAGGTGCTGAAATGGCTCATCCCTCCCACGTCACTCACCTGTCACTGTCCTCCTCCTTTGCTCTGCCTCCCCCCGACGCCCCTTCTCACAGAGAGGGCCAGCACCCAAGCTCAGGAATCGTGGGTGGTCAGGGGCCAGGGTGCCCCACTGGGCCCGTCCTGCCCCTGTAGCCCATCTTCCTGGCCACTGGCCCCTCCCCAGCTCTGCCCCCCTTGGCCTGTGCACGTGCTGGGCTCACGGTGGGCGTGTTCTATCTCCAGGCCCACGCACACCTGGCCAGGGTAAGGCCTGCTCACTCGTCAGCCCTCCGCTTCCTCAGAGGCACCCCACCCCCCAGCCCAGGATGCCTGCGTCACAGCATGCGGGTGCCTGGCTGGCTTCATGAGGGCTGGACGGCCTCTTCAGCCCACCCTCAGAGAGGAATGGGTGAGTGAATGAACAAATGGATGCCTTCCTCATGTCCTTGGCCCGCCAGCACGGTGGGTGTGTTATCCCCACGTGACTACGGGAAACTGAGGCTCAGTGCTCTCCGTCCTGAAGGTGGGTCCCGGGCCGGAGCCCCTCCCATGGAGGGGCTGGAATAGAGGCCCGAGAGCCGGAAGGAACTGGGCACCCTCCGG
>PVJD01009950.1:0-57850 GCA_004026545.1 Mormoops blainvillei
GCTGCTGCTGCTGCTGCTGCCGCCAGAAACCCACAGGGAACGCCCCCGCCCCCCACCAGCCCCTGCTGCTCTGCTTGCCTCACGGCTGACCGTGGGGTCAGAGTGCTGGCTCCCATTTCAAAGCCCTGTGTTTCCACGTGCCCTGCCAACCCAGTGTGACACTTAATGGCTGTCATACTTCAGCGGCTAGCTGGGATCCTGGCCCTCGCCCCGGGGCTGCTGACCCAGGAGCACAGGGCCAGGCCTGGGAGTCTGCACAGTAACAAACACCACAGGGAGGCCACCCCACCCCAGGCGGGAGCCCCTGTCTTCTGAGCACCCAGAGGTGGAGGTTGAAGCGGTGAGCCTGGGGGCTCTTGTGTCCCAAAAGAGCACGCTTGTGGTGCCTGGGTGCGGGAAAGGAGGAGTCCATCGGGGGTTGGGGAAACAGGGAGATGAACGACCTCAAGGACTTCTAGCCGGGAGGAAGGCGGGGCGTCCCTGGGCCCTAGGAAGGCATGTTGCTGAAGACGCAAAGATTGATGTCGCCGTCTTCCCCAGCTGTCATTCCCAAGGACAGCAACCCCCTCGCCCCTCTGAGTGTGGAGCACCATCTTCCAGCGTTAGCGTCAGTGACCCCTGACGTCAGGGTGGTGGCACACTTTGGGTCCCAGGGGTTTCCCATTTTCCAAATTTCCTTGAGGACATATCAGTGAAATCATTTCCAGTACATGCTTCCCAGGACATGTATGTTTGTGCTACATACAGGGCTGGGCAAAAGTAGGTTTACGGTTTTTCGTATATGGAAAAAGACATGCAGGTTATGATTATTACAATAGTTTCATTAACTCAAAAGCATGTCACAATGGCACAGTAACATGTATGTGTATGTACCAATCACATATGTGCACCACTGTCTTAACAGGCTTTATACTTTATAAAACTTCCACACGCCAAGAAAGCTAGTATTTCAGGAGCTGCGTTAATTGCCAAATGGCTGGTATAGTCCAACGTTTCTCAGACTTTTGCGTAAGTCAGTGGACCCCAACCTTTTTGGCACCAGGGACTGGTTTCATGGGAGACAGGGGTTGGGGGCTAGGCGGAGAGTGGGGAAAGGAGGCAGAGCTTGGGCAAGCTTTGCAGGCAGCCCGGTCCCTAAGAGGCCGGCCTGGAGCCCCCGGGGTTTGGGGACACCTGATATAAATGACCCAGAATACTAATTTATGTTTTATATCCTGACCCCGGCGGCACATGCCCCCACGGGCCCTTAAAACAGTGCTCAAGAGACTCTGATGTTTTCTGTCCCGTTTTGGGCCATGGAAACAGAGATTCTTGCACCATCCGCAGGATGATTTCACAACCCCTTCAAGGGTCTCCGCTCGCAGCTTGAACAACAAAGGTGTGAAGGTTGGTGCCGCAGGGCCTCAGAGAAGGGAGAAGTCCCTGTCGGCTAGAAGTGCACAGATATTATTAGCGCAATTTAATTTTTATACTTGAAAATCTTGTCATCTCAACGTTGTGTCTCCCTAAGGAAATGTCAACATAGAAAGTGCTAAATAAAATATTAACGATGAATGAACGAATGGATGAACAGTTGAATGACGACGTGAACCCGTTGTGCAGCCCACATGTTCCAGGTGCCAGAGGTGCCCCAGTGCTCTGTGGAACTCACATCCTAGAGCCAGAGCTGGCAGACCCGGGGCGGGAAGTGACCAGGTCCCCAGGCCGAGCTCCCACCCCCAGCCCCCACCGAGGTAGACAGCCAGCTCCCTGGCCCCGTCTCCCACCAGCTACCGGCCCCAGCAAACCTTTCTACAGCAGCTGGCCTCTGTTGACCCCGCCATTGAGATCTGCTGTTTGGAAGAAGATTCATTTCCTTTGCAGTTGACGGACCTGCAGAAGAGCTGGGGAGGATGGGAGGAGCGCCCCCGTCGGCCTCCAGAACTTAACGGCTCGTTCCCCTGTCCTGAAGGTGCTCGCTGCCAGCCTGGCAGTGACAGTTTTATTGGCAGGCGGGCCTGCTAGAAGGATTGTAGGCTATTTACAGTGTTGAGGCCATGGCTTTGCGAGGAGACAGTTAACATAAATTCACATGATGGATCCGTTATCACTTCATTGAACTTGTGGCGGACCCATCGAAGGCCAAGCAATAACACACTGTTTCCTGGGTTTGCACAGCTCTGGGATACATTAAATACACTTTATTTATGGCTCGCCATCGCTGCGCCGTGGGCAGGAGAATGCGGCTTTTGCAACTATCGTCTAATTTTATGATGAGCATTAAAGCCGGGCCTATAATTTGCACCTTTTTATTCATTAGACAGTGGTGCAGCCATAAGTCAAAAAGGCCCAGGGATTTAGATGCAGATCTAGAAGATAAACTATTGACAAGCCAGATGTATTTTTACATTAGAGCGCCTTTACAATAGTTTATGTTGAGAGTGGAATATAAATTGCGTTATTAAATATGAACCGCTCTTGGAACCAGTGCTCGCCAGCGGAAAAGAGGGAGGGGGCTTGGAGCCCGGAGCTGGGAGGTGCCGCCTAATTTCTCAAGGTTGGATGTGTGATTCTGCTCTGTGGGTTCTCCGTTTGGAGCCCTGAGTGGGAGCCAGCAGCATGTGGACAGTAGGTTCAGGCTGACCCGCCTCTGAGCAGGTGCGACGTCAGGGCTAGACTTGGCGCCCAACTCCCTCCAGGAAGGGGGCTCATTTGGCTGCCACAGCAGGAGGGCGCACATGCCCGCTTACTCTCCAGGGGCCCCTGGTTGATGATGGTGATGTGAGTACCTCGCTGACCTGTAGGATGCCCTCAGACTCTTACTGGACAGTTTAGCAGCCGTGTGGGTCTGCTTGCTAGGAGCTGGGCAGGGATTTGAGGGCTCCCGGCATGGGCATTTCTGTGGGGTCAACGATTTCCAGTCCTGAGCTGGCTTGGAGGCCCAAGAACCTGCAGTGGCCCAGGGCTTCTCAACCCAGTGCTGTGGCGTTTCGGGCCGGATCTTTCTTTGCGGGTAGGTGCCGTGGGCGCTGTAGGATGTCGAGCCGCATCCCGGGTCACCTCCCCAGCTGCGACGACCAAAATATCTTCAGACATGGCTGACTTTCCCACAGGGCTGATTTGGCCCCAGTGGAACCGCTCGACTAAGCGTGAGGAGGCCTAAGTGCAACCTCCCACCCAGCCGCTTGCCGCTGCCGTGGTTCCGACTTTCTTGCCCCCATGTTCTCGCCTTCAGGGGGACAGGTTTTCTGACCCCCTCGGCTCTGACCTCCCGTGGTCCTCGAAGGGCTGGCACCGGTGCATCTGAGCAGCGACAGGAGTCCAGCCTTGGAGCGGCTCCTTGAGCGGGTTTGTCAGCTCCGTCCCCCGCTGGGTGGCTCAGGCCCCTCCAGTGTTTGTATGCTCCGATGCGACATTCCTGGAAGGCTGAATCCCGAGTCCCCTGGGAATGGATGGGGCTCTGCGCCCCTGATAATCACAAGGTTCCCACAGGCTACGTCAGGGATTCTCAAGTGCCACTGTCATCGACATGCCCTGGAGGGTGGGTTAACATCCTCATTGCTGGACCCACCCCAGTCTTTCCAACTCAGTGAGTCTGGGTGGAGTAGGAGACTCTGCATTTCTAACAAGTTCCCAGGTGGCCACTGAGAGTCACCAAGGCCAGAGGAAGCCAGGGTGGGGCCGGGCTGCTGGAAAGGGACTGAGCAGGAACCTGGACTGCTGTGAAGCAGGTTAAGAGCAAAGTTATAGAGCTGGGGCTGACAGCTCAGGGTTGGCCAGCCAGGGGCCCCAGGGCTCTCCCAGCTGTGCCTCTGATGACCAGCTGCCTCCGAAGCAGATGCTGCTGCTCACTCCCCGCCTTTCCCAGCATGCTGCTCCTCTCAACTCTGGTTCTTTGCCTGCGGTGGACTGCCCATCTCCCTCCTGGCTCCCCGTCCAGACCAGCCCTTGGCACGTACTCCAGGAAGCCCTCTCTCACCTCCAGACTCCCAGCACAAAGGAGCCACCACCATCTGTGGGATGCTGGGGACAGATACCATCAAGAGGACATGGTTCCAGAGCTGAGAGGACAGAGAGCCTCAGCGGCTCCCCTTCCAGGCTGCTGATTCGGGATCCCTGGCCGCTGCGTGGGGGACAGACTGAAGTGGCAAGGATAGAGCAGGGAACCATTAGGAGTCTGTTGCAAGAATCAAGGCAAGACCGTGATGGTCTCTGGAGCCAAAATAGTAGCTTCGGAGGGAGCGACTAGATTCAGGGTACATTTGGAATGTAGAGTTGTCAGGATTTGCTGGCAGATTGGAGGTGGAATAGGAGTGAAAAGAAGACTTAAGAAATCTCCAAGTTCTTTGACTTGAGCAACTGGAAGGATAGCATTGCCAGGAGGAAAGGGGTGGAGGTGGGGGAGAGCTCCATTCTGGCCGAGATAAGGGATACTGTTAGACACCCAAGTGGAGATCCAATTGGCAGCTGGTGTTTGAGCCTGGAGCTATAAATGCAGGTGTCCTCTGCGCACAGATGGTATGTGGAGCTGGGGGCCGGGGGGAGACACCTCGGGAGTGAGTGGTGGTTGGGGAGCACTGAGTCCTGGAGCGTGCTGGCGATCAGGGGTGCTGGCGTGGTCACTGCAGGGACGGCAGCGAGGGTGCACGGGACTTCCCCTAATGGATGATTCACACGATAGCAGGTGCTGTAGACACATTAGGAAACCCCATCTCAAGTGGGGTTGAAGTTTAAAAGACCTCCGGTCGTTGCCTCGGCTGTGGTGCAGGCTTCTCAGCCTTGAGTTTGTTGAGACCACCCTGGGAACTCTAAAACAACTCTGATGCCCAGGTCCCACCTCCAGAGATCCTGATAGAACCGATCTGGGTGGGGCGCCTGCAGGGTGTCCTGGGAAGTCCTGGGAAGGCCAGAGTCGTGCGGTGCTAAGCAGGACAGAGGACAGCCAGGGACAGGTCTTACCTGGGAAGGGCCCTCTGAGACCCAGCTGGGACTGTTCACTCATTCCTTCTGCCAGCAGTTATCACGAGTTGGTGACATGCCCAGGCCTGTATGAGGGGCTGGAATGTTGTCCTAAATAAGACAAGTCCCCTGCCCCCCGGTGTCTGGAGGAGTCTGACAGTTACCCCGGCAGGCACTAAACAGCATTGCTGTGGCTGAGATTAGCACGGTAAGCAGGGAGCCGGGGATAGCAAATCCAACCCAAATTCAGGGAGCACCTCCTGAGAGAGGTAATGCTTGAGCTGGGCTTTGAAGGCCCAGGAAGGTCTCTATGTGGAGAAATAGAGAAGGGCATTCCAGGCAGAGGGGACAATGCGGGTAAAGGCTTGGAGACTGAAACAGTGTGAATGTGGGAGTGTGGCTGGGGCCGAAGACGAGGTGCCAGTGGCAGAATGCAGACAACTCCACAGGGGCCAGATCAGGCAAGGCCTTGGGCACTGAGCCGGAGTCCAGGCTGGGGCCTGAGTCACTGCTGAACATGCGTTGTGCTGGGTTGGATAGTGTCCCCGCAAAATGCATGTCCACCCGGAACCTGAGAGTGTGACTTTAATTGGAAATAGGGTCTTTGTAGATGTACTTAGTTAAGATGAGGCCATACTGGGTTAGGGCGGTCCTTAAATCCAGGACTGGCATGCCTATAAAAAGGCCCTGTGCAGGGGCCCGGGCTGCTGACAGCCCCCAGGAGCTGGAAGGGGCAGGAAGGATCCCTCCCTTGAGCCTCCGCAAGAGCGGCCTTGCCCAGCCTTGACCTGGGGCTTCTGGCCCCGGGGCAGGGAGAGCGTAAATTCCTGGTTTTGTAAGTCACATGGTTTATGGTACTTTGTTACAATAGTCACAGGAAACCGATCCAAGGCCAAGCAGGTTTTGAGTCTCACCTGGTGCCATCCTCCTTCAGTTTAGCTCAGAGGACATCAGGGAGAGGACATGATTCACTGCTGCTGAGGGTGCCAGGTGGTTCCAAGGCTGGGACTGCCCCTGACTCTCTGGTTCCACCTGGGCCTGTGTGCTCTCCCATCCTACCCCGTTGTGCCTCCTATGGCTGACCCATAGGGTACCCGGTGATGGGAGCAAATGAGTCCCTGCTGACCCGGGACACCCGCCTGTCCTCCAGGGTTCAGCCATGTCTGCTCTTCTGTGATCAGTCACTGCTGGCTATAGGATAAGGGGAACAAGAGGCAGGAGGCTTCGTGTCACCCTGAGTGGGGAGTTAGGTCCTCCCACCAGGCCCCCCCGGGGGGGAGGGGGAGGGAACCCAGGCCCAAGCTCTAGAGCTGCAATGTCACAGACCTCCGCAGGGGGGCGCCACTGCAATGCGGCCTGCCCTGCAGGGGGCCTTTTTGGAGGTCCGTTGCCAGTGTCCCAGCCTGGTACCTGTGGCCTCCTGCCTGGGACATGGTTGTATCACTGACCCTCTGTGTCTCAGTTTCCTCCTCTGTAAGCTAGGAATAAGAACAGTCCCTGCCTAAGGGGTCCTTATGAAGATTAGAGTGTTTAGAACAGCGCCTTACAAGAACTGAGCCCTATAAAAGTGTTTGTGAAACAGAGAAAACTGGAAGGAAAGCTGGAAAGTTGGGGGTGCAGGTGGGGGCCCTGGGCTCTCCTGGATGAGGTCCCCCAGGGTTCTGGGCCCAGGATGGATGGATCTGGGAGTCCCTCTGGCCCTGGCGCCAGATAGTGGGAGGGTAGAGGCCCAGGGCATCTTGCCACATGCCTGCTTTCCTCAGGGTCACCCCAATTCCCGGTCTCACCCAGTCGTAGGAGATGCGCTGTGCAAAAAAGCTTAACAAGCACGACATCAGCTCCACCCCTCTTGTTCAACAAGAAGCAAGCTGAGGCTCAGAGAGGGGCAGGACCTGGACCGAGGATGCACAGCCAGCTCAGGTTCTGACTCCCCTGTGATGCTCTCTCTGCAGTTTCTCATTTAATCCTCGCCCAGCAAAGCCCGGTATCAGGGTGTGCGTCTTCGCACTGCACCGCTGGTGACCCTGAACCCAAGGAGGCTCACAGGCCCAGGTTGCAGAGATAGTAGGATATAGAGCAGAGTCTCAAATGGAGCCCCCAACAAGGTCGTTTATTCATTCAACAAAGAGTTGGCTGGCTACTTTCTGACTGTGCAGAGAGAAGGCAGGTGTCCTAAACTATCAGCTGTTCTTTCTTCAGACCTGCCCTTGTGAATGGTTTCTGTGTGTGTTACCGTGTTTCACTTTTTATCCTGCCTGCTTCACCAGAGGTGGAGGGAGAGGGGTTAGCTGTATTTCCATCCTCACTGTTTCCTTGGACAGTGGCCTCCTGGGGACCCAAGGGCTTTTTTCCTAACAGAGCCAGCGATGGGTAACATCCACTTCTATGGGCCAGGCCCCTGTCTTTCTTTCCCCATGTGACTCACTGAGTCCCCAGGGCACCCACAAGGCAGGCATTTCATCATCATCCCAAGGCCTCTTGCTGAACACCTCTGGGGGGCACCCTTCTCTTGTGGTCTTGGGAAATGCTCGGAACTGACCCTTCCTGTCTGTGG
Source organism: Mormoops blainvillei (assembly GCA_004026545.1). Taxonomy (NCBI): domain Eukaryota; kingdom Metazoa; phylum Chordata; class Mammalia; order Chiroptera; family Mormoopidae; genus Mormoops; species Mormoops blainvillei. The sequence continues at coordinate 7,493 of PVJD01009950.1, forward strand.
GGTCAACCCAGCATGGGGCAGCTGGGCCTAGAACCCAGGCAGCCCGTCTGTGCACCCCTGAGCCCGGCTGCCCCCAGGGTGCATCTGAGGCCCAGGTCGCCCCGCCTCAGCCCCTGCCTCCCACATCCAGAGCTGTGGTGCAGCACAAGCTTCTTCTAATGGGTTAAGTGACTTTGCTCCAGACACAATACCGTTTACATTATCGGCATGAATAAAAGATGAATTCTGCCGGGGTGGCTGTCAGGATCCTCCTACACGCACCACCACGGAGGCTCCCCTCCCAGCAAGACTGACAGTAAGAGGCTCTGTGGGGGAAGGAGCTGGGGGTGCCCCACTGAGCCACTAAATGAGGGATATCAGCTCCCTCCCCAGGGAGCCTAGTGGTGGGGGGCGTTGGGGGGGCATCCCTGAGAGGTGGAGGTAGGAGGGGGCACTGAGGAAGGAGGGGCAGGAGGAGCACTGGGCTGGGGGTACAGGCCAGTGGCACAAGTGTTTACTGAGCAGACACCCTGTGCCTGGTGCTGATATGGCCAAAAAAAGAAAAAGAGAAAGAAAAAGGCAGACAAGGACCCTGCCCTCAGGGAGGAGCATGGATAGAAAATAAATGTGTGTACAAATTAATAGGCAATGCCAGGCGTGGTGTGAGGAGATCCATGGAAACAGAGACTCTGGGGGAGGGGAGGGATGGCACAAGTTGGGAGCTGTGGTCGCAGGTGACTTTCAGGCCTGGAGGGGGTGAGGAGGCAGAGGGTCCAGGTAGAGGCACTGCAGGTGCAAAGACCCCGGGGCTGGGGCCTGCAGTGAGGAGAGGCGGGTGAGGCCATGGAGGAGTGGGCAGGACTGGCAGGGCCCCAGAGGCACGCGGGGCTCCAGCTGCTTTGCCGAGTGGGGCGGGAAGGAGTCTTTCCTGTTCCTCCGTGGCTGGAGCACCGCAGCCCTGAGTTGGCCTTGGTGGACTCTGGCAAGCAGGCTTCGGAGGAGGGGCTGCTGGCGGCTGCTGGCTACTCATTAACCGGGCCCGGCCACTCTGGGATCCAGTGGGTTGGGTGGGGCAAGGCACCCGGCTCACTGCCCCGTAGCTTTATCTTGGCAGCAGATGGCACAAACCACCGAGCTAATATTGAACTTGCCTGGATTTTAAATAGCAGCTGTAAACACCACTGCTCCCAGCCCCCAGTGCTCTGATCCCTGCCCGAGGGGGCCACTCAGGTGTGGCTGGCCCCAGGGGCCTCCTGGGCAAACACCACAGAGGGCAAGCGGGCAGAGTCAGTTACTCAGGAGCAAGAATCGGAATCACTTGACCCACCCCTGAGAAGTGATGTCCCCTCCGCTCACCCCTTGGACCAGAAATGGCCAAAGGGGACTCTTCTCTGCAGGGAGGGGGCAAGTGGCCCAACCAGGCTGTGGAGCTACTGCCAGCCCTGCATGGACATCCTCTCTGAGCAGCAGGCTTTCATCTTCCCCCACTTCCCAGTCCCCAGTCCCATAGGCCAGGTGCTGGGGTCAGGCCCCTCCGGGGACACCCTGTCGGCCCCTAGAGCTGCTGCTCCTGGAGCGTGGTCACCTTCTGCTGTGCCTTACCCCCCCCACCCCCGGGAGCAGTTCTGAAAACTCCCAGAGAGAGCCCGACCTGAAGGGGTTCTCACCGATCGGTCTGGGGCCTTCGCACACTCCCCAGGAAAAATACTGTGCTCTAAACACACTCCATGGCCAGAGCTGTGAATTCTGAGACCTGCCAGGGGTGAGGGGCTGTGGACAAAAGAGAAAGTAGATCTGATGGAACCGTGCTGAGCGTGTGCATCTGTCCATCTGTCCGTCTGTCCTCCACCCACCATTGCCCCCAGCTCTTCCTTCTGCCTGCATAGCTCTTCCCCAGCTCACAGGGCGGGGCTCCTACAGCCCCAGCATTTTCAGGTTTGAGCCCCTGGTGGGGGTGTCAGTCCTGGTACTTGCTCCCCACCTTGGGGGGCTAACCTGAGGACCCCCTGAGACCAGAGCCCTGCTCGCCAGCACCCAGCATCCTGCAGCCTGGGCACCAGTATACTGTTTAGAGCCGTTGTTTGTTGAAATAAAGAAAATTCTGAGGTTTCTGGAAGGAGCCAGAAAGACAGCTCTTGTTTCCCTTTTACCCATTCATTCACTTGTTCATTCATTCAGGATTCATTCATTCATTCATTCATTCAGGGAGGACTTGAGCATCTCTGTGTGATCTCAGCACTGGGCTAGGGCAGAGGACCTGAGACCCACCCTCATCACACCAGCTCCCCTTGTTCTTGCTCTGTTCTTGCTGGGAAGCGGAGGGCTGAGACGCATCTTCAGGGGCAATTGCCAGGATATTTTACCTCTTCTACCCATGGCCCCTGCCTTTCCTTATGGTCATGGGGAGACCGAGGGTTTCCTAGAGAGCCCAGGCCTTCTGGAAGCAGCCTGCTGGGGTCTGGGGCTGCAGGAGGGAAGTGTGTTCATATTTTAACAACTGGCCCAGCTGGACTAGTTGGTACAAGCCTCTCATCGACCCACCAGCAGTGGGACTCACCTGTGTCACGCGGTCCCGCCCCCGCCCACCTCTGCAAATCCCGGAGGCTGGCCTCCGCCGGGGCCCAGCCCATCGCCCAGCCTCCACCCCTCTTCCTTCTCTCCCAGCCCTCCAGGATCTTGCTTAAATACTTTATAACAATCTAAAAGTAATTATCGCGAACAGAGTGCTTGGGAACACCTGCTCGAACCCTCCCTCGGAATCGCTAATGTGCCTGCACTGAGCACTGACAGGCGTTGGGCTCCTTGAGCTTACCGAGTCGCCAGATGCTCCCGTGCTTTGGCGCCCCCCTCGCCACCCCGCCTCGTGGCACAGCAAGGGCTGCCCAAGCCTGTGTTTCCAGCGCTCCCCGCACAGCTGTCACTTACAGCGATCAGTAGGAAAATCATCACCCCACGAAGTCATACATATGGAACATCATATTTGCAGAATATTTATTTTAACACGTTTCAGGGCCTCCTTGGGGTGCAGGCAGAGCCTTTGCCACCGGTACAGGCGGCTAGAGTGGGGCTTCTGTCCCAGAGGACAGCGGGGCAGTAGAGGGCCCGGAGAGCAGCACACCCTGGGGGCTGGCCTGGGCCAGCGGACCCGGGCCATGCCCAGGGCTCCAGTTGGCCCCTTCCTTGGTGTTTTGGGGAGGTGACTTGGCAGTGCCCTGTGTCCCTGGCTGCTCCTGCATTGCCACAGCTGTTGAACAGCTGCCTATTCTGTGCTGTCTCAGTAAGGGGCCAGCCAAAAAATAGAAACCACATGAGGTATTTCAACGGAGAGGATTTAATACAGGGCATTGGTGAAACAGGTGTTGGAAGACTAAAAGGCAACAGGGGGACATACAGGTTAACAGGTAGGACCTGAGGAAAGCAGGACACCCCTAGGACCAGGGAGGAGGGCATTGCTAGAAGCCAGAAGCTTAGCAGAGGAGGGATCCACCGTGCTTAGAGCCAGGCCTGGGAGGACGGGGCGTTTCTTGGCTGGAGCTGAAAGTGTGGGGAGAAAACAGAACTAGAAACAACGACCCCTATGGGGCAGGAAGGGTGGGGGTGGGGTGGGGGAGGAACCACTAGGATAACGCTCATGAACCAAAACAAACCTCTCGGCAGTGAGGGGGCATGGATTCTTCCTGCAGGGAATGTGGCAGGGGGTGTAGAGAGGCACAGCACACCCCGAGAGACACTGGGCTGCAGGGACCACCCGTCACCCCTACGCTGCTACCCCTACCCCACCCTCCAAGGCTAGCCTGGCCATCCTGCCTTTCCCGCCTTCCTAAAATCACTCAGCCCACATTTATCAAACTGTACTGGGCAATCGTATCTCTCTAGCCTCTTAATGCTAGGAAGGAACAATCCTGTTCCCAGATTATAGATGGGGAGGTTGAGGCTGAGAAGTAAAGTAACTCTTATCTTGGCCAAGAATCCACAGCAAGTAAGAGGCAAGCAGGGATCTGAACTTCCTGTACTGCATCCCCCTGGAGCTAATATCTTATAGATATGTCCGTTCTTATAGATACGGAAACTAAGGCATGGGAAGGTGATGTTACCTGCCTACCCACAGTCGCTCCGTTAGTCAACAACAAGGCCGGATTCAAACTTGAGACATTCCCGCTCCAGGATCTACACTTTTATCCAACAGCCTCAAAGAGCTTGTGGAAAATGAATGGATGGATGGATGAGTGGATAGATGATGATGAATGGAGGGGTAGATGGATGGATGGATGGATGATGGATGACGGGGAGGTAGATGGAGGTTGGATGGATGGATGGAAAAATAAACAACAGAAAAATGTCCCCTTGGCCCCAGACATTTGCAGTCACTGGAAGTGTGCTGAATTAACCCTGCTTTAGCCCACTTCTCATGACTCAAAGATCCTCAGCTCTTACATACTCGAAGAGACTAAGGAAGGCAAGACAAAACATGGCCTGCGGTGTTTCCCACAGACCTTGGTTTGAATCCCGACACTCTCCTTACTGTCAGTGACCTTGGAGCCCCAGTTTGCTCACCTGAGAAATGGAGCAGTGAGGCTGCACCATCTGATCCCTGCCTATGAGTGGAGGCCTCATGGAGATACAGTTGTCAAGAACGTGCATCTTAAGGGTACCCCTGCATGACCTCCACCTAGGCCAAGGTCTCAAACCTGACCAGCATCAGAACGCCCTGGGAATTCCCTCAGTAACAGGTTGCCTCCCCAGCCGCGGGCCCCTGACGCAGCAGGTCTGGCGCGGGGCCTGAGAGTCTGCATTTCCGACAAGCTCCCCAGAAATGCTGTTCCTTGGAGATCCCACTCTGAGGACTACTGACAAAATATCCCAGCCCCTCGGGGGGCACTGAGTGTGAGGGTGTTTAAAGCTCCTCTCAGGTAGTCGTCCTGTGCAGCTGAGGCTGAAAACCCCTGCACCGAGCAGATTTATGTCCAATATTCAAACCCCAAGGCTTGGCTCAGAACTGCACAGATGCTCTGGGGGTGTTAATATGCAAAGCCTGTCCATCTGTCCTGACAAGGGCAGCCTTGTGGGGAACGTACAGGAACCAAAGAAAGATGGGAGCCACCTTTGGGTGTTCGTGGAAGGATCTTTAACAAAACCTAGCACTCAGTCTTGTCCTTGGGGGAGTGGGGCAGCTTGCTCAGACAGAGCTGACCTTTGCTGCATGGTGGCGTATGGCAAAATCCTTGTTTTTCAAGAGGAGCCAGAAGTCCAGATTTTCCTGTCAAATCTGATTTTTAAATGTTGGTGACAAATGTGAATATACCATTCTCATGTTACTGCAGGGCAAAAAACACACAGAACCCTGATGGTGTTTGCAGACCACACTGGCAGAGCTTAACTCTCTGGTCCAAGTGCCTGCTCGTCCCAGGTCTGACTCTTTGGGGGATCAGGGCTGGAAGCTGGCCTCTGGGTGTTGTGGAGTCTTTCTGCTGGCTCTCCCCGACACTAGGCCATGACCGTGGAACCCGCCTTTGGCCATCCCAGAGTGGGCCTGCCGTCCCCACTCCACTCTGAGTCTACCTGGCAGGAGCGGATCGCCTGGCACCCTAAGCACCTAGAGCCCAGAGGGTGCCTGCGGCCCCCAGGCCCCCCAGTTGCCCACGCACCCTCTCCTGACAGCTTTATCAAGCCTCCAGCCTTCCCAATCCCATTGTTCCTGACATCTGTTTCGGTAAGTGATTAATTGCAATTAGCGAGCGGTTTGAAAGCCCTGGAAGTATACTCAGCAGAAAATTCATCAAGATTAATGATGGCGGGGTTGTCAGGAGGGCGCATCACAGACACGCCGCACACGCCAGCTCAGCGGGCTCCGCCGCTGTTGTCACCTGGGCAGGTGCTGGGAAGTGAATTGGAGGTGACACCCTCCACTCCACACCCCCCCCAACTCGCCCTACAACCCTCCTCCCCCATAAACTACCACTAGATGATTTCTCATCAAAATGCATGAATTACCCCCTAATGGGCTATTAATAAAGCCCTCAGAGTGTCACAAGATCAGGTTCTGAGCATGCAGGATAGATTGCAGTGCTTCCAGAACACTCTGCCCTTGGCCAACACGGGCACACCCAGGTTGGGGAAGCAGGAGGGTGGCGGCCTGTCCACGGCTGCTCCCTCCATCAGGTGGTTTTAGGTAGCTGAGGACACACCTGAAGTCAAACTTCAGGTCTGTATTGAAGTGAAACCTGCTCGCTTGAGGCAGGAGTTCTTGGTGGCACCCGCGGCACAGGCAGGTGGAGCCTGGGTGGGAGAAAGGCGAGCAGCAGCTTGCGATGCAGCCAGCCTCGGCCTCCTCACTGCCTTTCTGCCGCCTTCCAGGTGCCTGAGCACCTGAGTTGCATGTCTCAAAACACGACAACTCCGCATGGCTGTTTTCATGTTTGAGTGTACCTTTCCAGGCCTTGCCCACACGCACGTATGTCACGCCTGTGTACACATGCGCGTATGTTATATGTCGTGGACATTGTCGTATGTTGCGGCAGGTATCATTTGCAGGCCATGTTGCATACCACCTGTGCTATTACAAGGGCACCTTCGCGCATTCCCACAGTGACCAACATCCCTACCCTGCCCTCGTTTCCAATGGGAACAAACATTTACTGAAGGACAGCCATGTGTCAGGTATTTTGTAGGCTGCCTCTGCTGTGCTTTCAACAAACCCGAGATGCCTCTGACTGATCGATGAGGAGACTGCAGCTGGGACTATGTAAGCAGCATGTCCCAGGCACACAGTTGGTGGTGGCGCAGGGATTTGTACCCAGGTCTGCCTGACTGGTGCAGATTGAGCCTGGTGTCTCCAGGTCTAGAGCAGTCGCACTGTGTGGGTGGAGGGTCCCTGTTTTTAATCATGAGCTTCTCCTGGTTTGCTCTAGGACCCTGATACATCCCCAGAGGCTCTTCTGGGGAAACTGGAAGGGGACTTGGAGGCCCTGGGGGACTCAAGGCTGGTGCTTTTATCAACAGTGAGTTATGAGATGTGAGCAAATAACCCGACCTGCCTTTGGTTAGATCCATTCTTGGCTTGGTTTATATTGTCATCTCCTTTTTTATTTGTCTGTACAAAGCCCTAATGAGGCAGCTTTTATGCCCCTTTTAAAAAGAAAGACAGTGAGGTTCAGGAAAGTGAGACCACTTGAGTCAGCTCACCAGACAGAAAAGCAGAACTGTGATTTGACTGAGCTTAGGTCTGCCTGACCTCAGTCATTGGATCCCTTTTTTGTCTGACCCCCTAAGACACCTGCCCCGCCCACTGCCAGCCTCAGAGAGAGAAGCCATTGCACGCTATTGACCATGATCGCTGACCACCCCCAGGGTTCTGTGCTGTCTGCTCACTGTAGATCCCTGACAGGTTCGGGGGCCCATTTGCTTGACCCTGATATCTATGACCAGATGAAGGTTGGGTGGGTAGACGAGTAGACGGATGTTGAATGAATGGATGAATAGATGAGTGGGTGCGTGTTGGATGGATGGATACTTGCATGAAATTGGGCGAACGAATTGATGGATGGATGGTTGGATGCATATAGATAATGGAGATGGACAATGGATGGATGAATGGATGCTGGATGAATATATTTTGGACAGATGGGTGGATGGGTGTTGGATGGATGGATGGATGGATGGAGTTTGGTTAGATGACTAAATGGAAGGAAACAGGTCTTTGCCACTGGGAGAGGAAGGAACAGCCATAATTCCTCATATCCCTGGTAACAGGGATGAGCCTGAGAAGAAGCTCTACAGTGTCAGTTTGAAGGACTGTGGCCCAGTCCCTCACGGTACCAAGGAATGAACTGAGATTCAGATATGGAAAGGGAGTTGCCACCGTCATGAGATTTATTAGCGGCAGAGGTGGGCACCCCGGCCTCATTCCTATAGCATAACATGGCTTCCAAAGAACACCTGTGATCCCCTCCAGTCCATGAGCATCACCCAAGGTGTGATCTAGGTCACCAGGGTGGGACAGTAATAATAATAGCAAGGTGATAAAAATTAATAACCGCCCCCCTCATGTTAACTCTGCACCAGCTCTTTACATATGTGTGCAACTCCTTTAATTTCCCCGATAATCCAGTGAGAAATGGGCTATTATCTGCATTTTATAGATGAGGAAACCGAGGCTCAGAGAGGTTGAGTTGTTTGCCCAAGGCAGCATAGGAGTGTCAGAGCCAGAGTGTCAGACTGGCTGGAGGCTGTGCTTACGCTGCCTGTCCCACCAGGTGGGCCTGTGCAGTCGAAGACCTTCCCTCCCCCCTTCCTCCCTGGCCACACAGCAGAAGGGCTTCGCAGCTGTGATCTGTGCAGTCACATGGGGCCCCACCCTCCGTTTCACTCTCCGGTGTTGTCATCTTAACACTCAATACTTTTTGAACAAGGGACCCTGCATTTTCATTTTGCAAATTTTGTGGCCAGTCACACCTCCTGGCCCCTATGCCCTGTCCTGGTCAGGTTGGCAGCAGGGCGGGTATGCTGAGGTAGGAGGCACACCCTAGCCATCAGTCTCCCAGCGCTGGGCCTGGTCTGGGTCCTCTACCCTAGAGATGAGGACTTCCCTCCCCACGTCAACACCCCCACCCCACCCCATCCCACATAGCTGCCGGTGGAGGTTCCTGAAGTCCTGTGTGTACCAGGCTGGTGCCCTAGCTCTGTCAAAGCCCTCACAACAGGTGCTCAGCACCTGACTTCTGGGATGGGTAATGTGAGAGGCGGCCGGGGCTAAGGGGGAGACGAGGTGCTTTCCCACTGCCCTGACCCCAACCCTTCCCCCTTCAGGAAGTCTTGAGGAGTAATCTGGGGTCTTGTTGCTATATCTGAGAGAGGGGAGGAGGGGGAGAGAGAATGTAGGATAGTCTGATAATGGGGAGAGCCCTGAAATTCCCTCTCCTGAGTGTGTCACTCAGCTCTCTCTTTCCATAGGTGCCTCCGTTTTCTCATCTGTGCAATGAGGCCCGACTGAGGTTTGACCAGGGGCCATGCACCCAGTGAGGATTCTCACTGCAAAGTGGGTGCCCTGGGCCCCATTTCCCCCATGCAGGAAGCGGAGACCAGGGAAGGCGTGATTAGGTTGCGAGTGTGCACGCACGCCTGTACACGCCCAAAGGTTAGCCAGTGGGACAGGGCCACCCATATGCCATCCCCAGCTGTGGACTCCTGTGCCCAAGCCCTTGGTTTCCCCCAGCTGCCCCATAAGGCGGGAAGGGTCTGGGGCTCCAGAGTCCCAAATCCCAGGGAAGAGCTTTAGAAGTTGATTTAAGCTCTGTTGGTTCCCCCAACGGTGCAGCCTTCCAGGGAGGGGCAGGGGGCCTAGGCCAGGGGCTGCTGGGCCCTCACAGGGCTCTGGGTTAATAGGAGCTATTTGAACTTCCATGCCTTCTCTACTCAGTTCCTCTTCCCTTCCCCCTCCGCGCTTCGTGCTTCAACACTGGCCTCAGGCCACAGAGCTAATAACTGGCTCAGCCCAATCCTAGACCTGAGTTTTGGCTTAGGCACCAGCTAAGTCATTGACACTTGAGTGCGGATTTTGTCAGCCTGCCCTCTCCCTTAAGTAGTATTTACAGCTCCAGCTTGCTTTGAAATGGTGGCATCAAAGCCGGCAGCTGGGGTGGGATGGCGGTGGGGGTTAACCTCTCATGTTTACAGGGCAGTTCCTTGTCTAGAACGCGGAGCCACTGGGCCGAAGCCAGGGTCCCCGTTAGAGGAGGCCTCCCTTCTTAGATGGGGGTAAGAAATGAAAGTCTGGGCGTAGAGGGTTAAGGCCTGGGTCTCGGCAGCCTGGAGGGGGAAGGATCGGACCTCCCTCCCCGGGAGTCCCCAGGAGCCAGCTCCAGCCCCAGGCCAGGCCAGCTGGACGGGGCCCAAACCCCGGAGGGCCCGTGGGCGCCGGCCTCCCGGTCCGCCCGCCCAAGGGGGCGTGACGGCTGCCTGGCAGGGGCCCCGCTGGCCAGGCGCCTGGTTCCTGGGCTGGGACCCCACGCTGCGGCCTTCCCCGGGTTGGTGAGAGAACCCGCAGGCCTGAGAGTGAGCTGGGCTTGCTTGGTTCTCCGCCCAACTGCCCCTGCCCCCTCTCCGCCCCCTTTTCCTCCCCTTTCCCGCCCTGCAGTGGGCGGCCCGGGTCGGTGGGGGCGGGATGGAGCGAACCTTGAGCTCATCAATAAGAGACATCTGCTTTAAAAGAGAGGGGGTGGGAGGGGAGGTTAACGCCGAGGTCGGCGCGACGGGGCTTGCAGCACGCCCCCCACAACCTTCGCTGGCGACTTTTGGCCTTGGAGCAGATGGTGGAGGCGGGGGTGGGGGTCGGGCGCAGCCGGCCGGTCCCACATATTACCACACCCATGAAATTTCCCCAGGCGGGGGCCCGGGGCCGGCTCCTCTTCCCCCGCAGGCCCCCCTGCACGGCTATCTGATCCCCCGCCTCCCGCGGACGCCTCCGCCTGGCTCCCTGAAGAGGCGCCTCGGGTCACAGACGCCCCCGGCGGGCCCTCCAAATAATCTCCCGCCCCCAGAGGAAGTGGGGGAGGGGCGGGAGCGACGGAGAGACCTTTTTACATGTAAATACGAGAACTGGCCTCCTGAAAAGCCTTTTTTCCACTCCTCGTTTTTATTTCTGGAAAGCCTGATGTTGCCGAGACCGAGCCTCCTGCAGGACCGCGAGGCTGCCGTCAGGTGCCAGGGAGGAGTATGAAATAATGTCATTCCAGAGAGTGGGCACCCCCAAGCCCAGGGGAGGCGAAGCTGCGTACATGTCTGCACAGCCCGTTGGGCTCTACCCAGGAAGAGGCCCCGGAGAGGCACCCCAAGGTGTGCAGGATCAGAGCCCAGGAAGGGACCCGAGTTTCAGCCTCAGTGCTGCCATTAACTGCCTGTAGCTTCAGGCTGTCCCTTCCCCTGGCCCGGTCTCAGTTTTCCCATCTGTGAAGTAAATGCTCTTGGCTTCCCTTCCAAATGTCGGGAGTCAAGGAATTGACTGGGGTGGGGGTTGTGGGGTTGTCCGGTTGTCAGCGCGGCTGGCCACCACCCCTGGAGCCAGCACGCCTTTGTTCAGAGGCCGACCTTCTCTGGATTCAAATCCTCCTCTGACCCTTTGGCTGTGTGGTCTTGGGCAAGTGGATGAACCTCTCTCAGCCTCCAGTTTCCTAGGTCATAATAGCACCTGCCTCACATCATAGGAATTTGTGATACTAAGTTATGGGTGTAAAATGCTGGATGTGACAAATAATACCTACTCTTGGGACTTAAAAAAAAAAGATTTTATTTATTTTAGAGAGGAAGGGAGGAAGAAAGAGAGGAGAGAAACATCAGTGTGTGGTTGCCACTCGCATGCTCCCTACAGGGGACCTGCCTCGTAACCCAGGCGTGTGTCCTGACTGTGAATCGAACTGGCGACCCTTTGGTTTGCTGGCTGGCACTCAATCCACTGAGCCACACCAGCCAGGACTTTCTTGGTACTTTTATTATTATTTAAGACTGAGCTCAAAGCACTCTTAACACATAGTGGGCACACTGAAATTGGTGGTATGAGTGTGTGAGTGAATGAATGAATTAGTGAGTGAATGAATCGACACACCTGAATGAGGGGCTTCGAGCCCAGTCTGAGGACCTTGAAGGACCATCCACCTGTTCATACTCTTTCTGGATCCTCCCTCCTCCTCACCCAGTGTAATGGGGAAGTGGGCAGGGGTGGTCTCCAGGGCGGCAGAGGAAGGGGGTGTGCCTTTGCCTGTTCTATTGGCACCTCCAGGGGTCACCCCAGGTTCTGAACATTTGGGTAATAACAGTTGCCATCTACTGAGGCCCAACTGGGTGACAGCCCTGTCCTAAGCACTGCCCTGTTTAATTCTCACAGGAACTCAGGAGGGAGATCCTATTATCCCCATTTACAGACGGTGAAACTGAGGCCTGGAGCCATTGAGTCACTTGCCCAACCTCTCGCGGCTAGGAGAATTCCAACCAAGCCACTGGTCCCACAGCCCATGTGCCCAGCCATGGCTTCTGAATGACTGATAACTGCCATCAGGAGTCTCAGGGCCTCTCCTGTAAAATCGGTGTGGAGACACAGAGGGCTGAGGTCACTGAGCTATGCCTAGGTTTATAGGCACTGCCCATGCTCCCTAGTGCACAGAGATGCAGACCCAGGAATCCGCTGGTCAGTATAGGCAGTGGCCGTGGGCCACCCAGCGTGACCTCCTGCCCGCCATCCCTGTGGGCCACCTGGGTAGGTGTTGGCTTGAGCCTGTCATCCAGAGCCCCATAATCAGAGGTGCCCTCCCTGAGAGGTGGGGATCACTCACAGGCCCAGGGCAACAGTGGACACTTTCAACCTCCCTCCTGGCCCCTGGAAGGCCCTGGCCTGGGCTCTCAGGGGTCATTGGCAGCCACTCTGTCTGTGGACCCCGGGGCCGTGCTCTCCCCAGTCCTGCACCCTCACCGGCCCTGACCTGGAGCATGATTTATGGGGTTGCAGCCAAAGGCCAGTGGCCGTGGGGCCCATGGACAGGGGTCAGGACAGCCAGGAGGCGCCAAGGATGAGGGTGGTCGCCTGCCCTGTGACCCAGGTGGCTGGGGATTTGGGGGAGGGGCAGCAGCCCCCGCATGGCCTCCCTTGGGCCAGATGAGGCCTTGATTCCTGCCATCTGGCTCTCCCAGCCTGGGAGGTGGGGGTGCCCCCCACTGGCTCAAATGGCTGAGCGGAGGGAGGTCTGGAGACAGATGGTGGTAGGCCTGAGAGGTAGAGGGTGGACTTTGTTCAGAGGCACTCACAGGCGCACACTTTCTCTCTCTCTCTCTCCCCCCGCCCCCCCCACACACACCAGGTGCCACTCTAAGGCACTTTGTAACTCTGGGCCTCTGTCATTGGGGAGACGGGCCTCTGAAGAGCCTTCAGGTCCAGACTTGCCTGGTGAAACTGTCCAACCACAAACACAGAGACATGTGCATGCACACATGTATGCACAGAGATACACGCAGACATGCATGCATCCATAAGACACTCATACACACAGTTTCCCCAGATACATGTACAGAGACACAGAGACCCATGTACCCATATATGCATACACACACTCATGCACATGCACAGATACACACATACACACACACTTCCTCACCCACAGATGGCTGTGCCCTTCAAGGGTCACCAGCCCGCTGAAGGTAGATCCCTCCCTTTGGGCTTCAGAGCTGATTCTTTCTCCTTCTAGACAATTGGCTCCCACCCCACCCTCTCCCCCAGCAAAATCTGTTCCCAGGACACCGGCCTCTCTCCCCGTCCTGCCCTCGCTTCGCCGTATTTATCTGTCAGTGCCTTATTATCTGTCTTGCTCCTTACAGTGTGAGTCCCCAGCAAATGGATTTCCCGCATCTTGCTGACCAGCATGTCCTCAACACCTGGCATAGTTCCTAGCACAGGAAATGTTTGTTGAATAAATGAATGAATGAATGAGTGCTTGAATGAATGGATGACCTGGGACAAGCCTGAGCTGGATGGTTACCCTAGACCGTTAGGGCTTAGCTAAACCTCTGCTGGGTTGTGGTCTGGAATAATCCCAGCCCCTGATGGTACTTAACAGCCTCGCATGCTCTGGCCCCTCCTAGCTCTACCCAGCTCCATCCCCACCTTCCATGTGGAGCCCCTGCTACAGCCACAGTGACCGCCTTGCTGGACCTCAAACACACAGAACTCGTTCCTGCCTCGGGGCCTTTGCGCATGCTGTTCCAGTGGCCTGGCGCTCTCTTCTACAAGCTCTGTGCAGGATTCAGTCTCTCCGGTGTCTCGGGCCTCAGCTCAAACATCATCTCCCCAAAGAGGCCTCTGCTGCCCACCGCTCCTTAAAACAGCCATTCTGTGGCCTCCCCCACTGGCTTTGCTTCCCCGGGGCAGTCTTCGGTCGCTGAAATGACATTACTCTTCTGCTGGTTTACCATCTGGCTCACCGGCGCGGCATCAGCTCCACGCAGGCAGGAGCTTTATCCTATTCCCTGCAGCTTCCCCAGCAGCTGGAAGAGTGCGAGGTGCTTAGTAGGTGGTTGATAAACATTTGTTGAATGAATGCACACTGGGTGGGGTGATGGGCTCACAGGCCAGGGCCGAGCTGCTGATGTGTTGGGAATCAGGAGGTTGAACCCATCAGCACAGGTAAACTGAGGAAGGCAGTGTGCAGTGTCTGGTGTGAATGGAGCATCCAGGAGTTTCTGGTGAGAAGAGAGGTGTGACATGTCTGTTCTTCTGGATTTCATACCTGCCTTGAACCCAGATGGTACCCAGTCAGGCATCCTGTCGGGTGGGGACTCTCACAGCACTCTGCCCCTTCCCTGGGTGGTGTCCGCCCTGACAGCCCCCTGAATTAGTGTCCTGGGGCTGCCATAAGACTCAGCTTTAAGCTACAAACTCGATAGCTTAAAACAACAGAAATGTATTCTCTGTCAGTTCTGGAGGCCAGAAGTCCAAAGTCAAGGTGTGGGCAACATTGGTTCCTTCTCAGAGCTCTAGGGGAGAATCATTCCTGCCTCTTCCAGCTCCTAGTTGCTCCAAGGTGCATCACTCCAGTTTCTGCCTCTGTGCTCAATGGCCTTTCCCCTGTGTCCTTTCCTCTTCTTGTAAGGATCCCAGTCATTGGATTTAGGGCCCACCCTACATTCAGGATGATCTCATCCCGAGATCCTTAACTAATTACATTGTTATAATGCTGGCTGGCGAAGACCCTGTTTCCAAATAAGGTCCCATTCTGAGGTTCCAGGAGGATGTGAATTTGGGGGATACACTATCCAACCCTGGTTAGCCTCCATTCCTTTCTCAGCATGCCGCTGCCTGCCACATGTGGGCCCTTGGCATCTCCGCCCTGCCCACTGAGAAAATCTGACACTGCCACCGACAGTTTCCTCTTGCGGGGGGGTGCACGGTGCAGCTTCAATCTTGGGGCCGGGGGATGGTGCAAGGACAGGTCTCCTGCTGTGGTCCCCAGCAGGCTGGCTACCTCGAATGAACTCTCAGGTGACAAGTGGCTTGATTGTACCCTTCCCCCTCCATGAGAAAGCTGCACCATGAGAAAGCTGCAGCTGGAGGCTGGAAATCTCAGGTCCTGTTGTCCCCGACAAAGACGGCGCGAGCAGCTGTGACCAGACTGTATTGGAAATAGGCCTGTGAGGGCCTCGCGGTGCAGCACATGATCAAGAGCGTGGCCCGGGGCCCTTGGCCACAGGTTCCAGGGCTGGTTCCAGCCGTGTGACCCGGGGTCAGTTCCTTCATCTTTCTGTGTTGCTCCTCCATCTGTGAAATAAACATAGCAGTAATACCTTTCTTTTAGTGTTGCTGAGGGGAGTCGAATGAGGAATTGTATGTAATCTGCTTAGATCTCGCTCTGGCCCATGGTAATATTTATACGTGTTAGCCATTATTATTGTGGGCAAGATCTTAAGTATTATTACAAAAAGTGCAAACCTAGAGGCAAATCTCCAGGACAGGTATGGCACGTGTTTATAATCTGGCGGGGGAGGTGAGACATCGCACTTAGGTCCCCTAAGCGCCCCCACCACCCACTCTTCTCCTCACAGGCATGGCTGGAACAACAGGAGCCCCAGCATTTGGAGAACAGCGGGAAAGTGTCAGGCTGGGTGACCTTGCCCAGCCCCTGACCTGAGCTGCAGCTTCCCCCTCTGCTTAGGGGGTGATGGCGCCCACTTGTAGCACCTGGTAGCGACCAGAAATGACGTTTGCAGCAGGCCCAGAGCACCTACAATGAAGCAAGGCCTTGAAGGGTGCAAGCGGGTTCTGGGGCCAGGTGGGGGCTTTCCAGCTGACCTGAAGGGCACAAGTCTCAGGAGCTGGGAAGCTGTCTCTGTGATGACCAGAGCCTCGAGTCCTACAGAGGAGACCAAAGAGGTGGCAGGAAAGACGCTTGATGCCTTTTCCAGATCAGCCCCTCCTCCAGCTGGATTCCCAAGGCGTGTGGTGCATCAGGCCGTTCGTTTTCACAGCTGCCCAGTCTGGTTTATTTGACAGTGGACCGGAGCAGCCAAAAACCTGGGCCGGGGCGGTGGTGTTCTATTTCCTGAGAACACTGTGGCCCAGAGGGCAAAGGCTGTGGCTTGCTGTGCCCTGCTCCCCCACATCTGCAGGCTGGGTGGGGTGAATCCTTCAGTCCCTACACACACACACACACACACACACACACACACACACACACACACACAGAGAGCTGGGGCTCCGTGTTGACGGAAAATTGCCTCCTCTGGATGCAAACCTGTAGCAGCTGGGAGGGGCTAGAACTAGCAGCTGGTCCCAGGCAAGACCTTTGTCCAGCATTGAGCTGGGCACTCCCTTACCCTTCCTTTAACCCAAACCCCATGCGGATGTTGAGGCCCATGTTTTAGGTATTGAGTGGAGGCTCAGAGGGGTTCAGTGCCCCCTGGGATCCCACCATACCCCTCCTCTGTGCTTTCTCTCTGGGACCTTGTCCCGGGGGCCCAGCTGCGCCTCCTGCTTCGCAGCAGCACATCTTGGCCTCCAGTGATCTTGAGGCAGCTTTAATTCCTCGGGCTTCCCCCGCAGCACGCTCCCTGGGAGGCTGGCTGCACAGTTACTGACTTTTCTTCACTTCTTGCCTTTGATCTTCTCAGCCTTTATCTTCCATCCTGGATCTCCGGCGGTGCCCCCTGGGGTCCCTTGTTTCAAACTGCCTGGCACTGGGCATGGGGCGCCGTGTATGCAGACAGCCCCCGTTGCCCCCTCCACTTCCCAGAGGGGCTCCTTGCTACTGTCTTTTCCTTCCCAGGAGCACCTGCCATTGGGGTAATTAGGGGCTCAACACCAGGTGCAGCTGGCCCCTGCTGCTGGCACTGTGGACGTGGGAGTGTGCTACCTGCCCCATCAGCCACACACAGAGCGGGGAATGTGAGCACGGAGCGGGGAGACAGAGGCCCCTGCATGCCGGTTGCTGCCTCACATGGCCCCTCACAGGTGCAAGCCCAGATTCTGTTGAGCTAAGCTTTGCGTGGCGGGCGGCTGGCAGCGAGCTGCTGAGCCTTCCAAAGGTAGCAGCCATCTGCACTGTGATAAAAAGCCCCAAGGATGATAAATAGACAAGTCGCACTTTTATTGGATTGCAGTTCGGGAGCAGCCACTTTGGGTTTGGCACTGTGTTAACGACAGATTTCTGCTTCCCTTGCAAGGCCTGGCCTCTCGGGGAGAGTGCCAGCAGCGTCCCTCTCCTGGGCGGTGGGAGAGTTCTCCCTGCCCCCTGCTGGGGGTGCTGGCCTGCTCCCACCACTCCACCCCTGTGGGGTTTCGGCTGGGAACCCATCTCACAGCCCCCTGGGGTTAGGTCGATGAGTGCACATCCAGGCTCTGACATCTAATGGCCACGTGTCTTGGGTAGGCCACCTAGCTCCTGTGCTGCAGGCGCCCCATCTGTGAAATGGGCAAATAATGGCTTTTACTGCACAAGCTGGGGAGGTTCCATGAGTAATGGTTGCGTATGCAGCGTTTGGAACCGTGCCTGGCTTACATACGGTGAGCGTTATGTAAATATTAGCTGCTAGTATCCAAGCCACCACCATCATCGTCGTTGCTAGCATTGTTGCTTCCAGAGAGCCTCGCCTGGCCTGGGCACCCTGCTGGGCAGGGAGCTGTGTGGGGTGAGATCTGGGAAGAGGGGCCCCATCCCTGAGAGGACGGGGGCTTCCGCAGGACGACAGGCCCCCTTTATCCCTTCTCTCACTGGGTAAAGGTGGGAGCTCAGGAGCCAGCCAGCCGGGCTCTGCACTGGGGCCAGGGGCAGCAGCTGCAGTGTTCTGTGCCTCCGCTTCCCGGTCAGCCAAGGAGAGAGAATAATAGAACTAACCTCACAGCATTGCTGAGAGGCTTAAATGAGATGGTACACTTTAAGCTCCTGGACCCGTGCCTGGCGCCTAGTAGGCACAAATAAATGTTGGCTCGTGGTGGTGTTAGCCGTTCCTCCTTTGGGCACTGAGACGACAAGTCCCGAGAAAGGGAGTCGGGCAGGAGCGTGAAGAGCAGAAGGGGTGGCCGTGGCAGGGGTGGGCCTCTCTAGACAGCCCGTGGTTTGTTCTCAGCATATGTAGGGGAGGGACCTGCTGTGCCCAGCCCCAGGAAGTGTGTGAACAAGTAGGGAAGGAGGGCACAGCCGGTGGTGGTCCAGCTCTGTCCCGCTCGGCTTCCTGTGCACTGCGGTGTAGGTTAGCTAATCTCTTTGAGCCTCGGTTTCCTCATCTGTGTCCCCCGCCCCCCGCCCCCCGCAGAGGCCTCCCAGGCCTGGCCTCTGTTGTTCCCATGTGACCTCTTTTCTCTCTGCTGGCACATGGCTTCCTTGGTGATCCCCTCTCCCTCCTTTGTCCTCTCCCTCCCCTCTCCCTGCAGCCCCTTCCCAACCCCTCCATACCCTCCCTAGCCCCGGCACCGCCCCCTCTCCCGCTCTAAGAGTGCTATCTGTGTCGCGCGTCCAGAACTGAGCCTTTCTGTTTTTAGCTAGGACATAAGCCAGCTCCCCGGGTACAGACCCTATGTGGGCCTCTCTCCCTGGGCCCCCAGACCCGGCTCTCTTGGCCTGCTCTGTCCCCTGGGTGGCAGTGGAAGACATAGATGGGAGTGTAGCCCCCTCCACTCTCTCCATGGCCCGGGGCGCTATGAGAGTTCGTCTTCCCCCCACAAGGATTCTTCCTTCAACCACCCTTGGCCCTGGCCATTACCAGGGTCCAAGGGGCCCTGGTGGGAGAGCACAGGATAAGAGAAGGTGCTGTAACAAGGCCCTCATGAGCATGGTGGGGGGCAAGAGCTGGGGCTCACAAGGTCAGGATTCAAATCCCAGCCTCGCCACTTGACCCTGGGCCAGTGACCTGTCCGGACCTTGGCTTTCTCATCTGGAAAATGGGGCTGCCGCGTGGGTGTGCTATGAGGACTCAGGAGAACAAGTGCAGGGGCTCAGAGCATACCAGCTGGTACCATCGCTGGGCCAGGTGCTTGCCGCATCACCTTCACAATGACCTTGTGAGGTGGATCCATCGTTCCCACCCAGCTGAGGTGATGGAGGCCTTGCAGGGCTCGGAGCTTTGTTAGCATCACGTAGGTAACAAGGGGCAGAGACTGAATTGAAAGCCCATTTCCCCTCAGACCATGAAGAGCTCAGGAAATGCATGAAAGAAGAAATGAGACAGGATTTTAGGTGTGAGTGCCTTCCCGGGCACAGCTTTGAGGCCATCTGTGCCCAGCCAGTCCCCAGCCTTGTCGGCAGAGTTCCAGAGAAGTTGAGCGAGTGGCCTGGCATCACACAGCTCTCACTGCCAGGACGACGTGCTCTCTGCTGGTGGGGGGGTACTCGGGCAGCTTCCAATTCCTTGGGGCCTGCTCTGGCTCGGCGTCGGAGATGTGAGTGCAAATCCGAACGAAAGGGAGAGAGGCGCAGCCCGCGGGGAAGGGCAGGGCACCCTGGTGGCCGGCGAGGACCGACTGAAGCCTGGCTCTCCTCCTCCTCCCGAAGCTGGCTCCGGGCCCTTCAGCGGCCCCACGCCCATCACCTGCTTTGGAAAAGGGTGTGCAGACACCAAGGGCCACGTAAGAAGGATCCAAGGCTGAGTGTCTCAGCCTCACTGTGCAGTACACCTGGGCCCAGCCTCAGGGTTGCTGCAGCAGGCTTCCAGAGCTTTCCATAAGCTCTCCAGATGATTTGAATGTGCAGCTGGGCAGGGCGGAGAACTCCTGGTCCTCGGGAGCCTGTGCTCTTTAAATAACTGTCGGGTTTTGAACGGTGGCATTTCAGAAGCATGGAGAGGCCAACGGCAAGGGAAGAAGGGAAAGAGCATTTATTGAGCACCTACTGTGTACTTGGCAATGCTCCGGGCATCTGACACATGTGCATGTTAGCCTAGTGAAGTGGCCATGGGATCCAGAGAAATGAGGTGGGATCCCAAGGGGAAGATGTGCCCCTTGCCTTCTGGTACCTTCTAAAAAGAGCCAGGTCCAGACCTCTGGCCCATTTCCTCTCTTTCCTGTTCATTTATCTGGCACCTCTTCCTCCCTCTGTCCGCTGAGTTAATGCACACTGGCGGGGGTGGGGGGAGGGAGGGGGGACGGGCTTTGGGGGCACTGCTGGCAGCCTGCCCTGTGCCGCCCACACCCCCTGCCCTTGCAACCCTGGGCAGGAAACCACCAACGTGCTTATGAAAGAGGCAGGCGCAGCTGCTGTTAACAGGTGAGCCCTTCCCTAGCTGCGCCTCTCCCAGGGCCTCCTGGAGAAATCCGTAATGAAGTGCAGCTGTGAACTCCGGTTTTGGGTCAGAAAGGCAATTTCTCATCTCTCCTCCCAGCAATTGAGTTGAAAATCCGGGAGCTGTTTGCCTCCCTGGTGCCTCCGCCCCTCAGCCCTCGCCCGCCAGAGCAGAGGCTTAGGAGGCGGGCAGCAATATTGCTGCTGTCAGAGGCAGGTGGCCCGGGCAGGAGGGAGCAAGCTGGAAACCAAGCCCGCGGGCCCCGTGGGGCTGGCGAGGTGGGAGTGGGGAGCAGCTGGCCGGGGTGCTCTGGGAGATCGGAAGGCTGTTTTTCCCCTCGTTTTAATTGGTCTTTGTGACTCTAATGGCAGGCCTGATTCACCTAGTGGCAGCAGTTTGGCTCGGGGCTCCTGCCCGCGCACCACATCTGAGGCATTCGGAAGGCGCCAGGCAGCTGTTCCCAGCCCAACCGACGTTTCTGGATGTTGCTGTCCTGGAAGAGCCTGGAACGACAAAGCCAGGGGTGGCAGGGAAACCTCAGGGCCCTCGCTGGGCCAGCAGCCTGCTTGAGGGTGGCAGCATGAGGTTGGGGGGTGGGGGCGGTGGCAGGGGTTCCAGATCAGGCCCCATCAAGTCACCTTTGGCTTCAGGGTCACCTGAGAAGCCAGTTTCCATAAGGCCCAGATGACAGGAGGAATGTTTGCCAAGTAAGATTGATTGGAAATATGAGCCCAGTGGTGACTCCTCCTCTGTGTTCAGGGAACAAGGCTTATGGAACCCAATTGCCTTGTTTTCTGTCCAGCAAAGATTCACTCAGTGACTGCTGAGTGACTTTAAGGAGCTGGCAGAGAGTAGCAGTTGTGGGTGGAGGCTCTGGGCTCAATGTGCCTGGCTTCGCGTTGCTGCTGGGTGACCTTGGAGAGATGGTTTGGCTTCTCTGGTCCTGCCTCCTGTAAATTGTAGGGTAGGATTTGAAGAGCCACTTTGGGAATTTGATGATGACCATGGTGACAATAATAATACTGTGGGAATACAAAAAGGTGCACCACCTCTGGCAGACGAATTACTGGTAGCCCCCCTTCCTGCCACCCTGCTCACCAGGGCTCCTGGCTTGATCCGCTGAGGGAGGGCAGGGTCTCAGCCCCAGCGGCCTTCTCCCTCCAGCACCTTTGCACAGAATCTGAATTGCACAGCTGCACCCAGCCACCCTCTCACAGGTTCACTTTGTAGCCAGCTCTATTTTAGGCTCCCTGGTTTTGTTTTGTTTTTTTAATCAGGTTTATCAAGATGTTAACTTATATGCAGTAACATTCACCCTTTTTATTTATTTCTTATCCTCACCCAAGGACATGCTTATTGATTTTAGAGAGAGGGGAAGGGAAGGGGGAGAAACTGATTGGATGCCTCTCTTACGCTCCCTAACCAGAGACCGAACCCACAACCCAGGCATGTGCTCTGACTAGGAATCGAACCTGCGACCTTTCGGTTTAGGGGATGATGTTCCAACCAATTGAGCTACACTGCCCATGGCTTCACCCTCTTTAAGCGTACCATTTGGTAAGTTTTTACCAATGTATATAGTGATAAGGCCACCGCCATAGTCTAGAAAGAAAACTTTCCCCTCAACCCAGAAAATTCTGTGTTATCCCTTTGCAGTCATTCCTTGGCCCCTGGAACCACAAATCTGTTCTCTGTCCCTGTAGCTTTGTCTTTGCTAGAATGTCATAGAGGTAGAAGCATTTAGTACGAAGACTTTTGTGCCTGGCTTCCTTAGCACGCTGTTGCAATCCATCCAGTTGGCATTCATATCTTGGGTGCCCACTGGTGGTCTGTCGTGTGGATTCGCCACAGTTGATCTGTCCATTCGCCCATCAGTGGACATTGGGGCGTTTACTTTATGTGTTTTAATTCTTCCACCGCTGTCTCGGGCTGCTATGACAAAATAGCATAGAGCGGAGGGCTTAAAACTACAGATGTTTATTTCTCCCAGCTTTGGAGGCTGCATGAGATCAGGGTGCTGGCAGATTCCGTGTCTGGTGAGAGCCCAGCGTCCTGACTCGCAGACAGCTGCCTTCTCGTCGTGTCCTCACGGGACTTCTCTGTGCGCTCGCAAAGGGACCATTCTCGTGTCTCCCCTCTCATCAGAGCACTGATCCTGTCATGGGGCCTCACCCTTGTGACCTCATCTAACCCACATTACCTCCCAAAGGCCCCCCCTACAAATACCATTGCATGGAGGGTTAGAGCTTTAACACTTGAATTTGAGGGGACACAAATGTTCAGTCCACAACAGCAACACAAAGCTGTCATGTAGTCCGTGGCATTATTGTCCCCTCTGACCAATGGCGTCATAGAAGCCCAGAGCCATGCTGCCAGCCTCTTCCCCAGAGGCCCCGAAACCTGAGAGGCCCCTCCATGGCAGCCCGCCTCCCCTTTCCAGTTCCCAGAGAGACCATGTCCCATGTGCCCACAGCAAGAAGTGTCCTCGCCCCAGGGACCCATCTCCCAGCATCAGGTCTGACCTTGGTTGGAGATGCCTCTTTGTCCCTGTTGGAGACCCATGGCCAGTGCGAATAATTGGATTTTAATAAAACGGATGGGAGTGCAGAAGCAGTCTGCCACCCTGGCCTGCGCCGAGGCCCTGCAATTAAACCGATTATGTCTTGAGAGGCAAGCTGTCTGACTCTGCATTCCTAATTTGGTGGTGCTGGCCGGCCCTGCTGGGATGGTTGTTTGTTTGTTTACCCAACTCTCACGAGCTGGGACACGCTGGGGGCCTGGGTAATTACCGTGGGGTGGTGAGCCCACGGTGGCCTCTAACTCTCCCCCCATGCAGAGCTCAGTGAGTCACAGCGAGACTTTACAAATGCTGATGCCAGCTCCCCCCCCCCTGGGTTCTGATGTGGTTGATTTGGGACAGTGGCCAGGCCATTGGGATTTTTCAAAGCTCCTCCAGGTGAGTGTGGCTGGCAGCCCCTGACCTAAAGGAAACGGGTTTTTCCGGAAGCCCAGAGAGGGTGCTGCCTTCCCCTCTGGATTCACCCGGGCTCCTGGGGGCGCAGGCTGTTGCAGCGTGAAGGTCTGTGGTCACCTCCTCCCCACGGGCTCATGGAATCCTGGAGAAGGCTCCGAGCATAGGGACCCTCAGTATAGACATTGCCAGAGAGAAACATCTGCTGGGCGAGACTCCAGGTATCTTTTCAGGGCAGCGTGTTGGCGGTTTCTCTCCCCCATTTATTTTAACATTTATTGAGTGCCTCCTTTCTACCAGGCGTTCTATTGGTGCCAAGTGGGTGGAGACTCCTGCATGGGGGCGGGGGCTGCTGGGTGCCTCCACCCCCACCCCGTGGGCACCAGGGGTCTTGGCTGGAGAACTTGGTCTTCTCTGGGAGTGTGTTTTGGCAACAGTTACCCCCTTGTCTGTGTGTTTTGGGCTTCATGACCCGCCCCCCCCAAGAGGTGGTTCAATAGCTGGGCAGACTGGCAGAGACACAGACCCAGGACCTTGGATGAAGCACACACCTCTGGGGCTTGGGCCCCGTGCTGTTCAATGGGGGCAGTGGGTTACCAACCACAAAACAGCCCTCCTGGTTCTTGCACTGGGTGAAGGTTTTAGGTTTTCGCACCAGCACAGCTGATGGGGGTGTGAAGGGAAGCCATTTGGGGAGCCCTGAACTAAAAGCACCCAGGGGCTTGGAGACCTTGGGCAGCTTGTCCAGCCCTCTGTGCCCCCTGCTTTTCCACGTCCCGTCCTCAGAGGCTAGCAGGCCACTCCGTGAGCAAACACGTATGCGTGAAGAAGGCTCAGCCCTGAGCACACAGCACATAAGCGCCAGGTGTTTGATAATGATGATTAATCGGGAAAGAAGAGGCTGCAAGTGGGCCGTGAGCCAGCCCCGGAGCGACAGGGGCTGGGGAGCCCCTCGGTGAGGGCTGGGCCCCAAGCTCAGGCGCAAGGGCAGCCCCTTTAATTAGGGTGAAGTCAGCAAGTGGGGGCGGGGCAGGTCCCATCAGGCGGCGACCTTGGGGCTGAGGGTGGCTCCAGGAGCCCCAGCTGCTGAAGGCTGGGGTTGGCTTGTGTTTCTCACCCCCAGGAGACAACCCCCCAAGGCTGGGCTCAGAGGGGGCTGTGCGGGCCCGGGGTCCAGAGCCTGGGGACGGGAAAGGGGGCAGCCCTTGCCTTTCATGTAAGTGACCCTGCTCAGTCCTTTTCCCTCTCCACGCCTCGCTTCCTCATCTACAAAGCAAGGTTGCACCCCACCCCCAGCCGCATGTGTGACTGAGGAAAGCCCTAGGGCTGACCCCACCTACTTGGTACCCCTCTCCAAAGCCTTCCTGGCCCTCAGAGCCTCTCCATAGCTACCTTGGTCCCCTCGGATGCTCCAGGCCCCTTGTCCTGAGCCTGGAAACCCTCGCGTCAGTTAGCACCTGCTCCCCATCCTTGGCTGAGATGCCCTTCCCTCCCAGGGCCCAGTGCACGCACGTGGACCCGCTGGGGCAGGCCCTGCTCTATGCCCCACACAAACGCGTAGGAACTCGTGTCATTTTCTCTGTGACTCTGTGAGGAGCTGCTTGCAGTGTTCCCATTTTACGGGTGAGGAACCTGAGGCTCAGCGAAGCTTATGACTTGCCTGGGGATTCTCCGCTGTTAGGGAACAGGACTGGCATTTGAACCTCAGCTCGCCCTGGCCTGGTTCAGAGGAGGCTAGAGTCTCACCGAGTTAACGCAGACCCGGCTGGGAAGAGGGTCACTGAAGGGCGGGGCGATATTTTAGGAGACTCGTGTGCCAGACCCATGGTGTATTGGGTGTGTGCTGCAAAAGGAGTCTGCCCTCAGCATTCTCTTTGTCTGCTTTTGGGCACCGGTGGAACTGGGGGCACCGGGACTGGGTGAGGTGGAGTCATGGAGAGAGAACATTCCGGGAGATGGGCCCTGTGAGAGGAAAGGCTCGGTGGTGGGACCGACCAATAGAGCTTGCTCTGGAGTAGGGCCGCCCAGTTTATGCTCTAGAATTTCCAAACTTCCTATACCTCCAAGCAAGGCACAGCCCACCACACCAAGTAAAGGCCAGTGTGGCCCAAGGACCCTAAGGACAGGGAGGGGAGGGATGTTTTTCTGCCTCAGTGTGTGTGCCTGTGAGAAAAGACTTGAGGCAGCTAAGTGGCATTTGAAGGAAACGAATCTAGTATCCCTGGTGGGGAAAACTGAGCAGGTGAGCATGTGCTAGGAGGCTGTTGTAGGAACCCCGGCCCTGGCGGGGGGTAGAGCTGGCCCTTCCCCAGGGGAGACCATGGGGCAAGCTGTGTTTTCTGAAGACGCCATTCCACCGTTCACCCCGTGAGGACAGAAACAGGCCTTTCCCTGCTCAGTCACAACGAACCACTTCCTGCGAGGTGGTGCCCAAAGGAGCTGATTGGCCAGGGGCGTCTGCAGTCTCCTCTCCAGAAGACTTCACCAGTTGGGCTTGAAGACATCGTCTGATGAATGAGCCTCAGAGGTCCATGTCCCAGGCGGGCCGCCAGCCCCTGCTGGCTGAGTTGGTGAGCCTATGGGCTCCTGCCTGCCCTGCTTTTCTTTGACCCCAGAAGAAAGGGCAGCTGCCTTTGCCCAGGGGCGGCTGGGATAGGGAGGGGAAGAGGAGAAGGAGAGAGGCCGCGTCAGGCTTATCTGAAAAAGGTCAGGACCCCAGAATGAGCAGGACAAGGGGTGGGTGGGGGAGACAGGAGAGTGTGCATCTCCATCGGGAGCCAGGAAAGGTGGGCGCGGGTGGGGTGGCCTCCCCTGAGAGGCCTGGGACGCAGCTGCTGGCCTGGCCACAAGTCCCAGGAATTTCGTGGCTGCTGCGGGGAGTCTGCCTCTGACCTGGATAAGGATACAGGTCATCTTGGGTTTCTCTCCTGTCCTTTAAAGGGTCGGCACAGCAGACCTTGCTGTCTCCCTCCCGGCAATGAAATGTGTCATGGCCCCAGGAGCTGGCAGCTGATAGCTTTCGGCATGTGGGGAGCAGGAGGAGGGGTGGGCTCCCTCCTAGGGCCCCCAGCTGCCTGCACACGGGCTTCCCCACCATCAGGAGTGAGCAGGCCAGAGAGGTCCTCAAGCCCCAGGAATAAAGCTGATTCCTCCCTGCCCCTAGGTGTCCAGTTTCAGCATGGCTGGGCAGGGCGACGGGTACTGGGGCCTAGGGAGCTGGCGGGAGCCCTGAGCACTGAGAACATGACCCAAGGCTTGGTGCTGCCCCCTGGTTGGCCAACAACAACAAAAATAGCAACTAACATTTATGAAGAGCTCACTGTGCAGTGAGTGGGCCCTGGCCTGAGCCCTTCCTAGACATTGCCCCTTTCCCCCATGACAGAGGGCAGTACTATTGAACCCATTGTATAGATGAGGAAACTGAGGCTGCGCCTTCTGCTTCCTGTCTCCAGAGCATGGTGGTATCCAGAGTTGTCTGTGTCATTTTTAACTCTTTGATCTCAGGCCCCGAGGGACTCTGGAAACTTTCATTTCACTGCTGTATGTGACACCATAGCTGTTCTGCTGGCTTGGTGGTTTCTGATAGTGCCCATACTCATTCACCCTGCACATGTGACACCAGGGCCAAGTCAGGGGGCACGTAGAATATACCCAGGGTGACAACCCTGCCCACCTCAAACGCTATCCCTGGTGCCCTCCTGTGTCCTGTCCACACTCGCACCCAGGAACAGGTGGGTGTCAATCATTTACCCCTTTGCATGGTTTTAAGAGTCTGTGTCCTTCCTGGGAGGTTGTGCTTCCAGTCTGTGCTCTCAAAGTGAGAGGGAAGACTGTCCTAAGAAAGGGATTTGAAACTAGGAGGGCAGGATTTGGGAAGCAGCAGGCCTTCCCCAACAGAGCCACCACCAGCCCACACAGTCCTTTGTGCAAATTAGACGGTGCTTCCTCCTCCAGACAGATGTAAGCCCAGGTGTGTGTTGGTGAGTGAGGGCTGGGTTTCCGGTCCCATTTCCCATGTTATGCGGGTGCTCTTGTGCAGTGAATGTCTGTTGGCTCCTGATGCCACCACCCCTAGTTGGCTGCTAGGGGCTCAGAACACAAACCCAACACCACCCAGCTGTCCTTTCACCCTGGGGAGACCAAGGTGCTCATCTCTACTGTCCTGTTTGGTGTCTTCTGCTCATGTGCTTGGTGGGGTATGGCTGGGATCTGTTAACTCATGCCAAGGAGAGGTGGAGAGGTGGAGGACTCTAAAATCATTTAGCCCAGTGTGCCCATTGTATAGATGAGAAAACTGAGGCCCCGCAAGTTAGTGTGACCTTGAGTGAGTCATTGTTAAGACTTTGTTTCTGCTCTCCAGTTCCTCTCTGTTTTGTATTGAGCCCTTGCTGTGCGCAGAGCTGAACAATTGTCCAGCCCCTCCTTTGCAGATGAGGGTGCTGAAGCGCAGGGCAGCTGGGGATGTCACCCCAGCTCACACAGTGAGTTAATAGCCAGTTGGATTTGAGTCTACACTGCTATCTCCCACTTCCGGCTTAGCTTTCTCTGTCTGTTCCCAGCAATTTCTCAGAGAGTTTCCACCAGGCAGCAGACCCCACAGTACCCTGGGATCAGCTCGCTTCCTGTGGGTTAAAGAGGAGGGGCTCCCAGGACCCCACAAGACATACCTTCACCTGACTCCTGGCCTTGTAGCTGGCTTTCCCCATGCCTGCGCTGCATGGAATAATCAGGGCACCCTTGTTGCCATCAGCAAGGCGAGGGTGGAGGGTGCCGCCGGCACTGCTGGGAGTTCTGCCCAAACAGGCTGCCCTCTGCCTCCCTCCCAGCCCATGTCCCTGGACCAGATAAAATATTCCCCTCCAGCCACTGTAGCCTGAAATACCAAGTGTGTTCAAGGTTAAACGGGCTGGCCGGGGAAGACCATGTGTCCCCATCCTTACCACAGCTGTTCTCAGCTCCAGCTGCACATTCAGAGCACCTGTATTCTAGAAATACTGAGGCTTTGGCTCCATCCCCAGGGATGCTGATTTGGCTGGTTAGCGGTGAGGCCTGAGCCTGGTATTTTTAAAACTTCCCAGGTCGTTTGCACGTCCAGCCGCGAGCTACCCTTATGCTGATACCTATGCCCATAGGAGGGACACCTGACTCTTTGGATGTGGAACTGAGTTGTTTGCTACTCTGCTGGATGATGGCGGAAAAACCCCTTCATAACCTGGAGTGTAGGTAGTATAAAGTCCAGCACTTACCTACCGGGAGTTTCAAAAGCAAACCGACAAGCAGGAGATGGGAAACTTGACGTGACTGGAGGTGAATGAGGCTGTGGCTGCTCCAAGCAGGGCAGGGGCTGGCAGTGACTTCTCCGGAGACATTAAGCCATGGAAGGACGGCAGCAGAGGTGGAGCACACACGCCCAGTCATGGTCCTATGGGCCTGAATTTTAATAAAGATGTTGACAAACCGAGGAACATTCCAGAACCCAGGACTGATGGGGAATGAGCTGAGGAAGTCAGGGGTGGGGTAGAGATGGGGTGGGATTCTGCTGGAGAGAGCAGACTCCAAGTCCCTAAGGTCTGATGACAGATGGGGAGGAGTTTGGCCCAGGGAGTGGAAGTACCATGATTTCAGCTCAACCCCAGCAGTCCCAGCCCAGAGCACGCTGGATGCAAGCTGTGGGCTGGGCTCGCTTGGCATAGTGTTTCCAGGGACCTCTGCCTGGGCCTGGGACTGGCTGGCTTAGCCTGGGTTCCTCTACCTGACACTTGGGACTGGATGATTCCCTGTGGTGGGGGCTGTCCTGTGCATTGCAGGGTGCTGAGTATCATCCCTGGCCTCCACCCACTAGATGTTAGTAGCACCATCACCCCTATTGTGACAACCAAAAATATCTGTAGACCTTGCCAAATAGGCTCTGGGGGTCAGAACCACCCCCTACCCACCCAGAACCACTGACTTGGAACAACGGCCCTCTACCCGGGCTGCACAGAGGAATCACCTAAGCGCTTTAGAAAATATTGCCGCTGCCTGGGTCGGTGCCCAGAGGCGTGAGGTCATTGCTCTGGGTTTGGCCCTGACAACCTAGGGGTGGAGGCTAAACTGTCCCAGGTGGTTCTCATATGAGGCACCCTTTGAGCCCCCCTGGGGAAGACTGCGCCTCAAACTTGAGACAGCATAAGAATCACCTGGGCGGTGGCTCCGAACAATGTGCCCCAATTTAATTAGAATCACCTGGAATTCTCAGACTCTGGGAAGTGTGGGAAAGGCCGCCGGGTTTCCATACGCCCCTAGCAGCTTGAGGCTCCAGGATTCTGAGCTGAGAGGCCTGGCTAGCCAGCCTGGCTGGGACCTCAAGTACCTCCTGCTGGGTTTCCTCCCAGCCCCACCACCCTCCCTCCTAGTTCTCCTTCCCTCCCCAGAGCTGGGCCTCTGCTCACCTCCCCCACCTTCTCCTCCCCTGTGACTTTATCCCAGCCCCCCCACCCCCCAATCGCGGCCCTGCGCCAGCTCCTTTGAGCCCGCCAGCATCCCGGCCCCTCCTTCTCTCCTCCCAGCCGGTGGCTCTCAGCGCGGGCTTGATTTAGTAGGCGTTGGAGGAGAAAGGCAGCTTGAAGAGTCACTAAGAGCCTCGATGCTGGCCGGCACTTATCTAGAAAGGAGAGGCCGGCAGCGCTGGGAAGGAGCTGGGGTGTAAGAACAGAGACACCTCTCCACCCAGGAGGGGGCTTGGCAAACCTGCCATCACCACAGCCTCTGCAGAATTATTGCTGTGGGCTACAGGCACCCTCCGCCCCCGGCTCTCAGGATTGGGGCAGCCCCTCCCTGCCACACCCCCCTGATGGGGGAGGGAGAAGCGAGAGGAGGGGACAGGGAGTCCCTCTGCAGTCTTCTGAGAGTGGGGCTCAGCCCCTTGCCGCCCTAAGGCGGAGAGTTCAGAGACCCCTGGTTTAGGAGACATGTCAGGTAGGCTCCTAGGGAGATGTCCTGTGGCCTCTGGCTGGCTACTGGGGGCAGGGGAGGCTCCCCGCACCCCAGCCTTTTGGTTGGTTGCCTGCCCTCTTCTCCTGGTGCCCGTCCTCCTCCTTCCCCTCCTCCCTGATGAAAAAATACAAAAGAAAAATGCGCCAGTGCCCAGGTCTGGGGAGCCCCAGCCCGCGGGATGGAGAAATGAAAAGCGGCCCCAATTAGAGGCTTTGGTTCTGCAAACTTGATGCTCGGCACTTGAACTGTCACGGCGGAGCCTTAATTAGCAGCGGCGGGGGAGAGGTCAGGAACAACTCAGCAGTCTTGACAAGCGCGTTATCAAGTGCAGGGGAGCGGGGGCTGCCCGGGCCGCGGGCGGGGCGCCGAGAAGTGAGGGGAGGAGAACGGCGGGGGCACCGCGCGCGCGGGAGGGTGGCGGGGAGGAGGCGCGCGGCCCCGCCGAGCGGGAAGGTAATAAGATGGTTGCTGCGAGGCGGCTGCGCAGCCACGGCTGGCGGTGCGTGAAGCCTCGGGCGAGGGGGCGCGGGGCGCCCCTGGGGGCGGTGTGAGAGGCTGTTCGGGCCCTCTAGGCTCCCCAGCACTTCCCCCAGTCCCTGCAGAAGGCGCGTGGGGGCGCAGCGGGCAGGGCGCTAGGCGCGCACCGGAGCAGACGCCCCCGGCTGCTCCTGACCCCCCAGGAGTCCCGAGGCTTCACCCCCGGGTTCCCCGGCTGCCCGGCGACCTCCTTGGCACCTCCCTGGATTCCCAGCCCCGGGCGAGCAGCGGGCTGGAGGAGCGCACAGTGCGCTTGGACGCCCTCGCCGCCGGCTGTGCGGGAAGCCCCTCCTAGAGTCCCCTGGGTCCCCGCGGCCAGCGGGGGCGGCACAGCATGCTCGGCATGAAGACCTGGTCGTCCCTGCTCCTGAACCTGAGTAAGTGCTGGGCTCGCCGCCTGGGGAGAGGGAGACGGGGAGGGCTGGGGATGGAACTTTCTGGGGCGCACCGCCCACCCCAGCCTGGCACGCCGACCCAGGATTACCTCCAGGTCATGCACGTGGTCCCCCGGCGCGCCGCCGCAG
Source organism: Mormoops blainvillei (assembly GCA_004026545.1). Lineage (NCBI taxonomy): Eukaryota > Metazoa > Chordata > Mammalia > Chiroptera > Mormoopidae > Mormoops > Mormoops blainvillei. The sequence continues at coordinate 38,723 of PVJD01009950.1, forward strand.
ACCGGCAGCCTCCTCATCCTGTCAACTCAGAAAAGAATCCAATCGATTTATTTTTTAAAGTAGAAAAGCTCCATCTGCCCGCCTGTCTGGCCACGCCTGGGGCACGTCCAGGGGCTGGCAGATGAGAAGTGTGGAGAATCACCTTCAGATTTTGTCAAAAAGAGGTGGCCAGCCCGTACTGGCCGTGCTGCTGTCCAGTGGCTTTCCTTATCATGGCTAGTTAGCGAGCTGTGCCGGGAGTGTCAACCCTGGCTGGCCCCTTTGTGTCAGCAGAAAACCAGGGGACCAGGATTCAGGAGCAAAAATTGGGGGAGGGGGTTTCTTCTTCCCTTTCCTCGCATATAGGTGGGGACCAGGGGTGCGATATGTGGCTTTAAACTGTCATCCACCACCACTTGCCCCCTTCCCAAGCTGTGCTGGCATCTCCATGGGCCCCTGCTAGCCCCCTGCATGGGAGAACTTGCTCACTGTGCCAAGGTGGTGACCTCCTTGATGTCACCACGTTATGACAGTGAGGGGATAAGAAGTGCCACAGAGCCTGCTGTGGGCAGTACTGAGTCAGTCCCTGTCCAAGCGGGTTTAGCAGGACTCTGAGGCCCAGGGACACCCCTGCAAGCTGAGGATGTGAAGGTGGCATTGGGCGGGCAGGGCCCCTGGGGTTCTTGGCTGGTCGGCTGGGGAGGGAGGGGCAGGTGGAAGGAATGATGATGGAGAGAAGGCAGCAGTAAACAGTAGCTCAGGTTCCCAAGGTTTTTTCTAGGGTGATTCTAGTCACTCATGTAGGGGGTGGGTGGGATGGTGGCATCAGCATGGCCCCCCTCCCATGAAAGGTTGGACATCTGGACCTCCAGGCTGGCCTTCTCTTCCAGGTAGACTAGTTCGCAGGGAGGGGAGTGGCTGGTGGAACCCACCTGGCCCCAGGGGGCTCCTCTTGCTCCCTTCCCTGCCCCCTCACCCAGACTGCTGGGGTCCCCCTGCCCCTCCTCCCCGCCTCCCCACCTCCCCTCCCTTCCAGCCCTGCATCTCTCAGTGTATGCCTCTCTGCCTGTTTGAACTGCAGCTTTTAAAGCTTTTTGCCTTTTGAAAACTCAGGGGGGGAACAGTTGCTTGTGGAGAGGTCATGAACAGTTGATGATTATAGTCCAGTGGGTAGAAAGAGCTTAAAACAAATCCCCATCCATCAGATGTCAGCTTAGGTGGTTTCCAGTGTTCTCCTGGGGGGCCGGCGTGGGGGCGGCGGCTTAGAGGAAGGGGAGGCTCCTTTCCTTTCCACTAAATGAACCTACAAAACTCCCTCTTATTCAGGTGTTTGATTGTCATTCCCCTCTGAGGGCTCCCTCTGATCTCCTTTCCTCCAGGAGCTGGCGGAGGGAGACAGTGGAGGGCCCCGCCCCGTGAGACAGTGGCTGTCCCAGAAGGCCCCTCACCGTCTGTGTGCCCTAGGCCAAGTCACGAGGCATCTCAGAACCTCAGTTTCCCAGAGTATGCAGGGAGGACAGTCACGAGGGTGTGCGCCACCATCCGCCCAGCGGGCCGTGTCCTTGGCCCGCAGTGTTCTGTAGTGAAATCTGAGGCTTCTCCCCAGCTCATGGAAAGTGACTTCCTTGGAACTGGAAGGGCCTCACTCTGTTCCCAGAGCCCAGTGCAAGGGGCAAGGAGGAGACAGCTGGATCAGCCGGCTCGAGTCTGCAAGGAGCACCTTGCAGACAGAAGTGAGGACCCACTCTGCATAGGCTCCATCCTTTGCCTGCGGTCCCACCTCAGGCCTCGAGGCAGGCAGCTTCAGGAGAAAGATGCTGGCTTTGTGCCCTCTGGGTTTTGTAGGTGAAGAAACTGAGGCACAGAGAGGTTCAAGTCACTACTTAGGGTCACACAGTTAATGAGGTGGTGAGGGAGCCTGGGCAGTCCCACACCAGGGCCACGTCCTGGGTGCCACTGGGTGCCCTCTCCTCCAGCTCCAGAGAGATCTGGTCCCTTCACGCTGTGTGGCAGCCTTGGATGGCCCTGCTCCGCCTGTAGGATGCAGCTGTTTGGTGAGCAGTGCAGGCTCCTCCCCCAGCCCTCCAGCCAGCTGACTCCCATGTTTTGTCCCTGCCATGGCCTGGCCTTTCCTGTCTCTGTTTAGTGCCGTGGCTACTAAGGAGGCGCACAGGAGTACTGGGAAGAGTGCCAGACCCACAAGCTTCTATCCTTCTCCTACCTCTCCATCGCTGTGTGAACTGAGGCAGGTGACCGAACCTCTCGGTGCCACAGTCTTCATCTGTAGCATGGGGGCTGTGGTCCTGCCCTCCTAAGAATGAATGCACCAGTCAGGTTATAAATAGCCCTTGCACACTGCTAGCCTAATAACTGCCAACTGCTACGATCTTCTCTTCCCCCTGGAAAGCCCTTCCAGCTTCTGTCTGCATCCTGCCTGCACCGCAAGGCCAGATTCTGCCTGCCCATAAGCCATCTCTTCTGCTGCCTGCTGTCCTTGTGTCCAGTGTTATTATTATTATTTTCTAGGTGGAATCTATGCCTTTGTACCTGGTGTCTCTCTCCTGTCAGACAGAAATTCTGTGAGGAAAGACCCTTTTCATTCTCATCTCGGAATCTCACGAGGTGTTGAGTATGCAGTAGGTGCCCTATGTTGGATTGTTGGATTACTAGAAGATGACCATTTTTCTAACTAGACCAGAGCTTCTCCATGTTGAGTGGACACTAGGCTCTGACGAATACTGGAATAACATCCAAAGTCAGCGTGGACTCTTAAAGATGCCTTCACATCATTTCCAAGGCCCCCGGGTGGTGGGGTTCCGGCCCTGACAGCTCCCTCCTTGAGGCCGAGGGGTCAGGCTCGCCTCTGGCCAGCTGTGAGCAATGTTAGAACAGGGCACACTGGGTGGACCATGCGGGCAGTTGTTGGAAGGACGTGGGGGTGGATTGACCCTAAAGCCAGGTCTGGGTAACTCAGCTGCTGGCCACGCTGCAATGGACAGGGCGCCGCTGTGGTGTCAAGGTGAGAAGCTTGGGCAACTGGAACTCAGCCTTGGTTGGATTATTCCCGAAGCAGTGTCCTGGGGATCCTCCCCCAGTCCCCCACCAAGGGTGGTGGGAGCTGTCTGAAACCCATGGCCCAGACCAGGTGAACCCTGGCAGCAGCCATGGGAGGTGGGGATGGTGTTTGTGAACCCCCCAGGGAAAGTCAGGTGGTAGCACGGCTGCCAGCAAGGAAGACTTCCTGGGGGAGGCTGCGGGGGTTGGGGGTGGCGTCACATGTGCTTGTGTCTTTCAGTAAGTAAACCAGATGAACCACTTGCAGATTTGCAAATGTTTCCCTTCATTTTGGGAGGAAAGTGTCTATAGACCCTCAGCCAGGAAGAAAGAGGCGAATTAAGAAGTGAATCTAAGCAGGTAGTTTAATCATGAGGCCTTGGGCCCAACAGCTGGGTGGGCATAGCAGACCCTTGCCAGTTAACACAAGGTGCCTGTGGCCCCATTAATAGCTGGGCTAGCAATTAGGAGCGCTGGTCTGGAGCCAGACGCCCGGGTTCGTATCCTGGAGCTGCCTTTTATTGGCTGTGTGCCCTTGAGCAAGACTCTTAACCTCTCTGTGCCTCAGTTTTTCATCTGTAAAAAGGGAAGTAGTAATAGCACCTATCTTGTTGCAGGAAGCTACTGCTCTGTAATCAACCACCCCAACACAGGGGCTTACAACCATGACAAGCATTTAGTTTGCTCATGAATCTGAGGATACAGTTCACAGTTCTTAGAGTCTCATGAGGTTGCAGTCAGATGGAGGCTGCTCGGCCTGGCCCCTCCCGCCCCCTCCCGTGCCTTTTCTCAGAGATCACACCTCCACCGAAACCCCCCCACCCCCACCCCCGTCCCAGGTTCAGTGGTAGGGGATGGAGACTACACCTCCAGGTGGAAGGAGGGTCAAAGAATCTGTGGACATGCCTCAGAACCCCCACATACCTTTTAGGGGTGTGGACTAAGTGGCTAATACATGTAAACAATGCTTAGAATGCAGATGTTACCTAATAAACATTAGCTGTCCTCAGTGCTGGGTCCCTGAGAAATTCCTTGCATCTCCAGCAACTGGGGGGTGGATGTTGCAGAGGAGAGCCTATGGAGTGGGGGTGGGAGGGCCTGGGGTCACAGACGCACCTGCTCCCATGTCAGGAGTCCCTCTCTGGAAGGAGCCTTTAAAGTCTGTTCTCTTTCGCCGCATCCCTGGCTACCCGAGTGAGTGCCATCGTTGCCTGAAAATCCTTGACAAGAGACCCTCAGGGCAGGTTACCTGTCACCTATGGGGTCTCTGATGTCCCTGTTCAGGGATCCTTGGAGTACTAAGCCTGGGGGAATGCCCTGGGGGGACAGGGAAGAATCCAGAAGCAAATGTGTGACCTGGGCCAAAGCCCTTCTTTTCTTGGGGCTTCTCTTCCCTAATTCCATGAGGAAAGGTGGGACTGGCCCCTCTCAGGGTTCACAGTGCATCATGGGCCCAGCGGCGCACTCAGATCTGGAGGCCTGGTGAGCCAAGCCACCCTAAAGGCTGGAGGCCCTTCTGAGCTTGTGGGAGGACCCTGTCCATGCTTGCTTCTCCTCTTCTCTCGTCTCCCTCCCTGCCACGCTGTCATTGAGAACAGAAGTTGGCCAGAGGGACTGTCTTTCCCATCTATTGATGTGTAAGAGGATGAGCTGTGGAAGAAAAATGGGGTAATGCTTATGTCTGTATGCAGGTGACATTGTAGATCATCTGTACTGGGGTGAATGGTGTTCCCCAAAATTCATGTCCACTTAGAACCTCAGAATGTTGATTAAGGATCTTGAGATGACACCAACCTGGATTAGGATGGGCTCTAAACACAGTGGCTGGTGTCCTTGTAAGAAAAGAACACAGGGACACAGGGAGAGGCCACGTGAAGACGGAGGCAGAGGTTGGAGGGTTGCTGCCAAAAGCCAAGGAGTACCTGGCTTGGGGACCCGCGTCCCACTGCCCTGGGAGGCTGGCACTTCATTTTACATCTTTGACTTGCAGTTCAGGTGGGAGAAATGAGCTGACCTGACACGAGCAGAAGCCCAGCCCTTGCCCTCAGTAGCCGCCCCAGCTGTCGCCAGTCTGCAGGGTGGGGATGTCCGAAGCTTGGGGGGGAGGTAGAGGAGTCAGAGACCCTGGCCAGGCAGTGGGGTGCCTGGGACCCTGTCCTTGCCATGATCTCTGACAACAGCTTGGGGACCTCAGGGTTTCGTCACTGTGGCTCACCCCCAGTCTGATCTGCCATGCCCTCTGCCCCTCTGCTCCCAGTGAGGCTCACAGAGCGCCAGAGCTGGGGTCCATTCACATTCAGTTTATCACTTCCCACCCTCCTCTAGAAGGTTAGCAACATGTGCCGGCCCAGAACAAGTTAGAATGAGTAGGCACTGAATCACACCCTCGCCTGACCTGAGACCCCTGCACGTACAGCCTGGACCTCTGGAGTGGGAGCCCTTCTGCCCCCTGACTCGTGACTGTCCCAGTAGCCATGAGACAGACTGAGGCCTGGAGCCGGTCAGGGCTTCCCCGAGGCCCAGTGGACAGGATGGAGCTGGGATCTGAGCCTCTATTCCAGGTGACTTTGCCACTGGGGGTCTGAGCTATGGTACAGGCCTTTTGCACCCAGCCTGGGGTGCTCCGAATGCCACCTCCACTCGCTCCGTCTGGATTCTCTTTGATACCTCTTGAGGTGCTGAGGTCATCACCCCAGGGACCCCTGTTCAACAGGAGCTGAGTCCCTTGGGCAGAAAAGCAGTTACAGAGGACTGTGTGGGTGCCCCTGGGAGGGGCTGGTTGAGCTGGCAGGGCCAACAGCCATTAGGCTGCGGGGGCTGAAGGGGGGGCCCCTGATACCCTGCCCCCCACCCCTAGCCACCAGAGTAGAGAAGCCCCAGTGACCCAGTCAATGTTTCTTTTAATTAGAGACAATTAAAACAGTGTAACGGATGGCAGTTTGGTCATTTCTTTAGGAGGAAGCAGAGAGCCCAAACGGAACCAAAAAAAATAAAAAGATAAAATAAAACCCAGTGAATTTTTAATAGCGATTATCTCCTGACACATAGAGCGTTGCCATCTGGCAGACACACAAGCCCACTGAAGCTCGATGCTGGGGGGAGAGGGCCAGCAGAGGAGGGGCAGCTGCTGGCTTCCTGCTGGAGCTGCACCCTCTGTGGGTGACGGTGACCCCGAGGCACCTCCGAGGTCCTCACCTGCTACCCTGGGCTTTCTCAGCCCAGCCCCCTCACTTCACAGAACCCTGCAGGACAGCACCACACCCCCAGCTGTCCTGAGTGAGGAGGCCAGGGTCTCGGCATTTCCGGTGGAGGGATGCCCAGAGCCTGAGACTGCTGATTATGTGGCTCTTCGGGTGGCACGGGCCACCGTGTTTCAGCACTCGCAGTAGCCACAGCTTAAAAACGAAGGAGGCAGCATTTGCTACTTTGTGCCACATGCCCGGGTCTCAGGCCTTCAGTCATTACTAGGCTCCCACTCGGCCCCGATGGCGCAGGGATGAAAAGTTTGTCCACTTTGTCACTTAAGGTTAGGGGAGAAATCTTCGAAGGGGTGATTACATCTTAAGCCACCTGGACACCGTGGACATTCTGGGCTGGATACCTTATGGCAGGGGTGTTCCGTGCATTGTAGGACATTCAGCAGCATCCCTGGCCTCCGCCCACTTAAGCGCCAGTAACATCCTCCCTGTTGTAAGTCAAAAATGCCTCCAGACACTGCCCAGTGTCCCCTGGGGGGCAAAATGAGTCCAGTTGAGAACCACCAGCTTAATGTAAGTGCATGAGCTTCCTGTGGCTGCTGTAACAAATGACCACAAACTGGAGGCTTAAAACAACAGAAATTTAACCTCGCAGCTCTGGAGGGTCTGAAATCAGGTCTCAGCAGGGCCTTGCGCCCCCCAGAGGCTCTAGGGGAGGAGGCTTCCTGCCTCTCCCAGCTTCTGGTGGCTCCAGGTGTCCCTCGGACTGTGGCAGCATCACTCTGTATTTGTCTCCATCTTCACGTGACCTCGTCCTGTGTGGCTCTGTCTTTGTATGCCCTCCTTTCTCTCTGTGCCCAAAACTCTTCTTCTTGAGGACGTCAGTTATTGGATTGAGGGCCACCCTAATCCAGTATGACCTCATCTTAAATGTGCAAAGACCCTACCTATTTCCAAATAAGGAAATGTCCTGAGGTTCTGGATGGATGTGAGTTTTGGGTGACACTGTTGAACCCAGTACAGCAATGCTTCAGTGGAGGAAAGGAAGAAGGACAAGCTACCGGCAGCACAGAGTGGGGTGACCCGGCCAGCCTGGGGGTGACCAGGTGGGTTCTGTGGGAGGAAGCCGCTGAGCTTGGAGGTTTAAGACCTCGTGTGACCTGGAGAGAAGGTGCTGGCAGAGCCCCCCTGTTGCCAGCTCTCCACTCTGTGCCTGCTTGGAGAGGTGGTTATCAGCAAACCCATTTCACCCACCTGGAATCTGAGTCACAGAGTTGGAACCCTCCCTGAGGCTGTCCACTCTGGTGTTTCCAGAAGTTCAAGGGCACATTTGCAGCCATAGCTAGATCTGCCACTTGGTATTTGGTTGCCACCTATTGTGGGTTGTATTGTGTCCCCCAAAACATATATGCAAGTCCTAGGACTTGCAAGTCCTAGGGTCAGACAAATGATGACAAGCAGATATTCAGAGAGAATGCTGTGTAAACTTGGAGGCAGAGGTTGGGGTGATGCATGTACAAGCCAAGGGCTGCTGGCAACCCGCGAAGCTGGGAGAGAGGCCTGGAACAGATCCTCCCTAGCGCCTTGGGAGGGAACGGGGCACACCCCACCCCCATCTCAGACTTCCAGCCTCCAGAACTGTGAAAGGATACGTGTCTGTTGGTTAGGTCCCCAGAGTGTGGGAGTTGTTACGTCAGCCCCAGAGCAGTAATACGCCACCTTCCACGAGCAGAACCGGCACGTTTTTGTCCTTGCTGACTTGGTCGAGCATGGTCTTCGTCCAGGATTCTTTGAGAGAGGCCAAACCGAAACAGAAGAAGCGGAAGGTCATCCTGTCAGGCCAGCGCACGGGCTTGCTGTTGCTGTCTGAGAAAGGGTGGAGGCCCGTGACCGCATCCACACCGGACAGGGAGGGCTGGGCCGTGTGATAGGGCTGGGCAGCCCTTGACATCCTGCGGGCTCAGGAACAGGGTGGTTCGGGAGTGGTCAGGCCATCACACCGGGTTTGAAGAGGAGAGAAAAATTTCTGAGAATTTACCTGCCCAAGAAACATTTGAACTCCTCCTTGGATCAGGAGCCTTGCCAGGCCTCTGAAATCACCTGAAGGTGAAGGACGAGGTCCCCAAAGCTGTTGGCCATCTCATGACCCGGGTGAGATGACTTTGGGGAGCTTCTGACTGAACGGAGGCAAAGGTAGTGCTGCCTACCCGTCCTGAGCTCTGGAGCCCCTGCCCACCTTGTGCCTCTGTGGTGACTCAGTGTGCCTAGTGTGTCGGGAAAGGGCTCCCAGCCAGGGCCAACTGGACACCCCACCCCCAACCCCACCCCCACCCCCACCCCACCGTGGTTGCAGGACAGGGGCACTTGAGCAGTTCTGGGTCGGGAGCTTGTGTCCTAGGCGGGGGGTTATAAAAGTAACATGCTGTTAAACTGTGATGTCATCTAAACGTACAGGGGCCATGGGACCGAGTTACGGCAGGGTGAGGGGGTAAGAGGACACAGCCCGATGAAGCAGGAGGATTATTAACAAAGCGCCACCAACTGAGGCCCAGACAAAAACATTTATTCCCTCGGTTCTGCAGGCCAGGAGCCTGAGGTCCCAAAGGCTGTCCCCCTACCCCGAGACTCCAGGGAAGAGCCTCCCTTGGGCTTTCTGGCTTTGGGTGGCTGCCAGCCCTCCCTGGCGGTGGGCTCAGCTCTCTGCTCTGTCTTCACAGGGCCTTCTCTGTGTGTCTTCTCCTCTTCGCAGGGCACGCGTCGCTAGATTTCATTCCCACCTGGGTAATCCGGGAAGCTCTTCTTTCTGCATTCTTTCTTATGTTGACAAAGCCCCTTTTTCCAAATAAGGTCACATTCACAGGCTCCGAGGGTCAGAACATAGACATATGTCTTTTGGGGGCCACCATTCAGCCCACGACACGGGAAACACCGAAGACGTCTTTGGTACCTCCTGGGGCAGAGAGCGCCAGGCAGGAGAGCATCCGCGGCAGTGTCCTGAGTGGGAAACGTGTCTCCGTGGGGGGTGCGTCTGATGTGTTCCAGGAACAGCAAGGAAAGCCATGGGTGGGGGCAGTGGGGCGGAGGAGCAGCGGCGTGTTGCCATGGCGCTGTGGATGTGGCCTTCTTGGGGAGCGAGGTGGGAGCTCAGGAAGGTCTGGAGCAGAGCAGGGAGCGTGAGCACACCTCCATTCTCATGGGCTTCCCTGGTGCCACACGGAGGATGGAGCACGGTGGACAGGGCAGAAGAGGGGGCACCAGCAAGTTAGCTACTACAGTAGTCCAGGCGAGAGATGCCAGGGCCAGAGAGGGCAAAGAAGAGGACAAGAGGCTGTAGGGTTAGGTTTGCGTCTGGGGAAGCACAGGCGTCTGAGCGCCTGCCTCCCATCCACGGCAACCTCTTCTCTCACAGATTCCCAGTTGTCTTGTCTTCCCAAACAGCCCGCCCAGTAACCTCCCTCCACCCGCCTCCCCACCCTGCCACTTTGGCAGCTGTTGGTCCTGGGAGCAAGGAGAACAGCTGGAGGTGCAGGGAGGAAGGCCGGTGGGGGACCCTGAGCGGTGGGGGACCCTGCGCGCTAGGATGCCTGAGGGGCCGTGCCAGCTCGGGCAGGGAGTCACATTTCATTTCTCTCTCTGCAGCATTTCCCACAATTAAACTGAGTGCCTCGTGCTGATGGCTTAACCTGGCCTCCGGGAGAGGCTTCTCTCCCCCAAGAACTCTTCGTCTGCCCCCCGCCCGCCCCCCTCCTTCCTCTGCCTCACTGGGCCCCTCTCCCCACTCACCCCCCTCCTTTCCCCTTCCCTTCTCCTTTCCTCTTCCTCACCCCTCCTGCCCCTCCTCTGCGTTTCCCCCTTTCCCACCTTTCTCCTCCTCCTTCCCTCCACCTCCCCCCCAAAAAAGCTGCCTGCTGCCTGGAAGCTGAGCCTCCAGGGCCCCTGGGAGGGCTCGGAGAGCAGGATTCTTGAAGAACTTGTGCCAGTTTCCAAAATGAATGTTGCTTTTCATACTCCATCCTTCAGTCCTTGTCTCTTCTAATTTATTGGACGTAGCCCGTGGTGCTGATGGATTTGAGGCTCAGACCTCGGTGTCCCTGCTTGGCTCTGTTCTCCAGTCAACTCTAGTTTATCTCCTGATTTAGCCGGGTGACCCCATGTCCCCCACGCCACAGCTAATGCAGCCCAGGGACGATAAATTGTGACTTGTAATAACATCCGGATGGATTAATTGATTAATTGACCCCACTTTGCCCCCGCTTCCTGCTAACCCCTCTCTGCTCTGCCCCTCGTGGACAGAATTCCATCTTTTCTCTCTCTCTCCCCCTGGTCTTCCCCAGTAAGCCAGGTGCCCACCCCGGGGCAGCCAAGGCAGGACGGTGTGAGGAGACTGCAAGTGTGGACAGCAGTGTGGGCAAGCATATCGCCAAATCTTGAATCAGCACCAGAGGGTCCGCAAAGCTACCCTTTCCCGGGGCAGAGGCTCTGTCACCAGACCGCACACAGCAGGCCCACGGGCTGCTTCAGTGGCAGTTCCTCCTGCGGGGGTGACTGTGACTGGCTGCACCCAACCGCAGAGGCTGGGCCCCAGCTGCCCCTGGGGAAGCAGAAAGGTGTCCTGAACAGACGGGGGCAGGAGCACGGGATTCTGTCCTTTCAACTCGGCCCAACTGAGGGGAAGACAGACTTCCGTCTCAGAGTCCGTAATTATGCTGAGGAGTGATTCTGTATAATCACGCCAGCCCAGCCCTCAGAAGGCGGTTTCTCTGTAGCATGTCTGTCTGCAGTGCCAGGCAATTAGGGCTTATAAATATAGCTGCTGGGGCACCGAGTCGCAAGGCTGCGGCCGCAGGGGCCCGTGCCTGGGTGCCTGGGCTTCTGATCCCAGGCAGGAGGCTCTCTCAGGAGGGAAAGGGGCACATTGCTTCTGTGGGGAAGAGGAGGCGGGGGCCCCGTGGGACATATTTCTTCCTGAGGCCTGGGAAGATTCCTGTCTGAGAGCATGACAGGCTCCCTGAAGGCCTGAGGTGCATGGAGGGGACTCCTTGACAGTTTGAGGGGCCCCGTCAAGATCAGGATGACATTCAGAGAATCGCAGGGTACGGTGGGGTCTCCTTGTGTCTTCTAGCCCTTCACTGTCGTACATGCCTCTGTGACAGTCCCAGGTAAGGTAGGCAGTGTGCAAAGCTGGGACGGTGCTTTGTGCTTTAAACCCCATGTTGTCCCGGCCTGGTGGGGACACCTTAAGTGCTTGGGGTACAGAAAGAAGCGGGGGATTTCCATCGTCCCAGGCACAGGTCCTCATAGCTGCTACTTTTGCCCTGTGTTTCCTGGGTCCAGCCTCGCCAGCCGTTTTTTAGTTCCTTTCCTTCCCATCTGCTTCGCGGCCTTGGCACTCACTCCCCACTTTCTGTAATGCTGTTCCTAGCTGACTCCGGCTTTCCCTTCAGCGCGAGCGTTTTCTGGCTCATTTTCTGGGCCCGCTTTATTCGAATGAAGTCATGTGACTTCTTGATTCTGTGCATTTTCCTGTTGAGCTGGACTGTACCAGAGCAAGAAGCCCGTCCCTGGTACCATGAACAGGTGTGTAGGAGGTGCTCAGTAAAGAGCCCACCTAAACCCTCTGCGTTACACGCTTCCCAACTGTAGCCGAAACTAAAACCCTGAGAGCCCTCTTAGCACGCCCTCCCTGCTTGTGAGCCGTCCCCTTCTGTCCAGGGGCTGTCCCTAAGCGGGTGCCTCTGTGAGGCTCACCCTCTATCCTTGGGCATGCCACCAACCTCCTGGGCCCTCAGGAGTGATTTCCTGGGCACAGAATAGGCTTCAAGAGTTTTTGAGGTTTTTTAGCAGTTTTAGATGTAGTGCAAATACCATACAATTTAGCCTTTTAAAGTGTACAAGTCAGTGGCCTCATTCCAGTACATTTTTATCACCCCGAAGAGAAACCCTGTATCCATTAGCTATTACTCCCCACTTCTGCCGGCCTTTGGCAACCATTAATCTACTTCCTGTCTCTGTGGATTCATCTGTTCTGGCCATTTCGTGTAAGTGGAATCATGCAGTTTGTGGCCATTATGTGACTGGTTTCTTTTAATGAGCATGTGTTCAAGCTTCCTCCATTTGTAGTGTGTGTCACGACTTCACCCTTTTTCATGGCTGAGTAATATTTCAGTGTGTGGCTAGATCCTTTTTTTTTTTTTTTTAATCTATTCACCCGTCAACGGACATCTTTGTGTTATTGTGAATAGTGCTGCAGGAATTTGAGTAAGTTTTGTATGGACATGTGTTTTTAATTCCCTGGGCCTCTAGGTTTTTAACTCACTCACAACCCCTCCCCATTTGGTGGACGTCCTGTTGACTTCAGGGGAAACTCAATACAGCGGGGATCAGCGGTCCATCGTCACAGCGGAGTGAACGTCTCCCACCTCACCTTGGGCCTGAGGTTGGCCTGAGCCCTTTCACAAAGGCTGCAGCTGCTGGCAAGGGGCTGTCGCCATGCCCAGTATACACTGGGGAGACCGGCCCTCACTCGTGGCTGCAGCATCAGGCTTGGTTTCCTCCTTGCAGCCCTCCCGGCCCTGTTTCTAGATTGGAGGATCCGAAGCCCAGAGGGCTGTGGGGCGCCCGGGATGGTGCAGCGACAGGAGGTACTTGCCTCGCGTCCCATATGTTCTCGGCCAGCCCTAAGCACTCAGTTGAAAGCTCCAGATTCTCACAACACCTGATGAAGTGCGGACTGGTACTATTCCCACTTGATAGATGGGGAACTGAGGCACAAAGAAGCCAAGTCACGTGCCGTGGTCATCGGCCATAAGCGTCAGGGCGGAGGGTAGCACTTGGGCAGTTTGGCTCCAGAGTTTACTGCCCGAACCCTGGTATTCTGCTGCATTGGGTAAGAGGCAGAGGTTTGGATGGGTGGGTGGGCAATTTGGGGCCCTACTGGGTGAGGCGGGACTCCGTCTTTCAGAGCCTTCTGTATCTGTTTCTTACTGCGGGAGGTCTGTAACCTCCATAAGCCTCTGTCCTCACCTCTCTTGCCTGCTCACAGGTTCCTGGACAGCCTGGTTGCTGCCCTCCCCGCCAATTCCTGAGCCTGCCTCCTTGGGCGGGCTTGGCCCCCCTGAGAGACCCAGCAGCAGCGCCCGCCCCCCACCCCCGCCCGATTCCCAGCCAACCTCAAGCTGTCCAGAAACCCATCGGCCTATTCCTGCTCTTTGTACGGTGTCTGATTGCCCTCCCAGGAGACAGAGCAGGGACCATCCCTGAGGGGTGTCACTTTCTAGCAGGTGTAGGGGGCAGTGGGAGCAGCCAAGGCTCCCTGGAAAGCGTGGGGTCCAGATTGGGTGGCTGTTGCTCTCAGGGGTTCTAGGGCCCCTCAGTGTGATTTTCCTGCTTGGCACCCCAGCACCCTGTTCCTGAGGTTTCAGCTTAAGACCCAGAGCCCTCCCCGCCTCCCTGTGCTCCTGAAATAATAATCGCCCCAAGCAGCTGGGTTCCGAGCTGAGCCAGCACTGGCGGGTCCCCCAGGGAGCAGTGTGCACAGAAACCACAGGTCTCTGTCATGCCCCCACCCCACCCCCACCCCCCAGTGTGTGCTGCCTTTGCTCAGATTTCAGTTTTATTTTTTAGCTTGCCCTTGCTCCCTCCCTGGGCCATGTGGCCTCCTGCCTTGAGTTTCGGTGTTTCCCCTTGCTGTTCCACCAATGCCAGCCAGTCCTGACACCAGCTCTGCCTGAAGCGGCCAGATCTCCCTGAGGTTGGAGCCAGACTTCCCAGGTTCAAGTCCAGACTCTGCCACCAGCCAGCTGCACAGCCTGGGGACACGGCGCAAACACTCCATGCCTCAGTTTCCTTATCCGTGAAATGGGGATAAATGGCACCTCCCTTTCTGAATGATGAACAGAGATAAACCACATTGAGGGTTTAGCACAGTGCCTGGCTCACGGTTGGTGGTTTTTGTGCTGGGAGAAACATGCATCAGCCTCAGAGATGGCACAGAAGAGGCAGTGGTGAACTCGGTCAGGGGCAGAGGAGTGTGATGCTTGAAAAGGGTTCTGAGGGGTGTGTAGGGGTTTTCCAGAAGGATGAGGAGAGGTTAAAAGGGCCCTCCAGGTAAAAGAAACCCCAGCCTAGAAATGGAAGTTATTTGCACATGGACTCCTCTTCCTTCCAAGTAGAGAGTAGATCAAAAAGTTTTAGCTGAGCTGAAATCCTCTGTCCCGTACGTGTGCCAAGGCTTGAACAATCAATGCCTGTTTGCTGGAAGTGCTTGGTGCGGTCAATTTCCAGGAGCTGAGGTGATCTGGTACAGACAGGGCCTGGCGACCTCCTTTTACCTCGAGGCCACTAACTCTGCTGCTGGAGCAAGTCACACATTGTATCAGACGCCCTCTCTATGTCCAGTACTTCGGGAGCTGTTGTAAGAAGCCCAGGAAAGATGTGGGAAGGATGGCCCTGTGCTACACACGTCCCTTTGCATTAACTTCTTATTCTCACAACAACCAGAGTGAGGAGACACTGTTTTCGCCCCCCTTTTACAGATGAGGAAACTGAGGCCCAGAGCCATCACTTGCGTCTTCCCGAGTTGAACAGCTGGGAAGTGACAGAGTTGAGGCTGACTCAGACTGACTCCCCTGTCCACACCCTTATCCACTGTGCCTAGCCGCCTCTGCAAGACAGGCTTGCCCTTCTCCTTTAGGTCCCCGGCCTGGTATCTATAGACCTCGTCCTCAATTGGGACCCTTGGAGTCCGGCGAGCTGGCCTGAGTCATCTCACCTCCAGATTTCACATCCTCACCCATAAAACGGAGCTACTGTTGCAGACAATCTTCCTAGTTGTCATGTTCAGTTGGAGACTGAGACGGTTGCAAAAGGCCTTTGTAAGCTAAGTGCTTTCCTATGTTGGCTGCTGCCATTATCCGGGGAAGAGCAGCAGATATATGAGATGTAAGTGATCCAGTGCCAGAACCCACCAGAATCTGCCAGAACATTCCAGAACCTTCTGCCTATCAGGTGCATTTTTCTGGGGGGTCCCCCCGGGCGGTGCTTAGTTCTGCCAGGTGAGAGGGTGAGAGCCCATGCATGTGCCTCCTAGAGAAGGGGCCCAGCAAGGTGATGAGCATGTGGATATCCAGAAAGGCTGACACTCAGTCTGGGTTCACATTCCCACCCCTGCACTTACCTCTGGAGCAACATTGTATAAGTCACTCAACTATTCTGTGTCTCAGCTTTCTATCAGATGTGGACAACAGTGGGTTTTACCTGTGGGGTTGGTTTGAAAATAGTGTGTTACGTGGATGGGCCACATCTTTTCAATGCCAGGCGCTGTCGTAAACGCTCTAGAGTAACTGCTGCTGTTGCTGCCTCGGCGGGTAATGGGAGAGTGAAAACAGGAGTGTGCGGGTGGAGGGGAGTGTCTGGAGTTAAATCCCCTCTTTGCGACCTTTAACCCTGGATGAGTCCCTCCCTCCCTCTGTGCCTCAGTTTCCCCATCTGTAAATTGAAGGGTAGAGGACTGGCTCTGAGGGCCGGAAGAGCCCCTGTGGTGCCTGCGGGCCCAGCCTGGGCCTGACACACAGTAGGCACCCCGTGACCTGTAGTTTCTGTGTCCTCTCTCTTCCACCAGCCACTGTCCCCACCCGCTTGGCAGGCCCCGTGGGATCGAGTGTCCCAGAGGCGGCGGGCTGAGACCGGCGGGCCTCACAGCTGCACACCTGAGAACCTGCTGGCAAAGTGTTTGCTTAATTAATTGACTTTGTGAGAGGGAGCCTCTCCCTGCGTAAATCTACCAGCAGGCTGTGGTGCCCGCCGCCGGATGCAGCAAATGCAAGACTAGACTTTAAATAAGGGTGCGGTTATTGTTTGAATAATTGAAGAACGTCGGGGAGACAGCAGGCCTCGGCGCAGCGTCCTCTCGTCCGCGGCCAGCTGGCTTCTGGGATGCCCCATGGGCACAGACTTTGCTGCCCGCAGTCCCTTAGCCCATAGACAGGGGCAGCTTTCAGACCTTGTGCTGTTGAAGCCCCCCAGCAGCCTTCAGGACAGGGATAGATGGGGCACCCCCCATGCCCAGACTGGGAAACTAAGGCTGGGGTGGCTCGGAGGCAGAGCACGGGCCTGGGTCCCAGTGACCCGGGCTTGGCCCAGCTGCTGCTTTTTTCTTTCCTGCTAGGGGAAGTGGTGGCCCCACTTCCAAAGCCCCTCAGGGATTGTCCTGTTTCACCCACAAAGACCCATGGAACTGCAGTGGGTACAGCGTCGTGGAGCACTTGAGACCGTCCTGCGTCTTAGGGGAACATGACCTTGAGCCACGCTGAACTGTAGTGTCCCCGTTCCTCTGACCCTTCTGGCCCTGCAGCAAGAGAGGCCGGCAGGGCTGTACCCGCACTACCTTTCCAGGCTTTGCGCGTCCCCTTTGAACGAGAGAGCGACGCCGGGGCTCTGGATCTGGGAGGGTTTGGGATGACGTGCTGCACTTCCATTTCTGCTGGTGATGCCTGCTGCTTTCTGGATGTGAGTTGAAAAACAACAAAACAAAACTGCCCTGGCTGGTGAGGCTTAGCGGATCGAGCGCTGGCCTGCGAACCTAAAGGTCACCAGGTTCAGTTCCTGGTCAGGGCGCGCGCCAGGGCAGCAGGCCAGGCTCCCCGTCGGGGGAGTGCAAGAGGCAGCCTTCCCTCAACATTGATGTTTCTCTCCCTCTCTTTCTCCCTCCCTTTAAATAATAAATAAAATCTAAAAAAAAAAAAAGTTTAAAGGACTCATGGACAAAGCCAAAGGTGGGGAGGGAAAGATTGAGGGTGGGAGGTGGGGGAGGGTGCGGCAGGGGCAAGTGTTGGCAGGAAAATGGAGACCACTGTACTTGAACGACAATAATAAAAATAAAAATAAAAAAGAGGGAAAAAAGCACATTAGTTTATGTGAATTATCCCTCCAGAGGCAAAAACAACTGGTTGATTGGAAGGAATGGTAAGTAATAATGAATAATACAGGGGTATAGACGCGGTGGAAATCACAAAGGGACAGAAGCCAGGGAGAGGCCACATCGATGAGGACAGCAGACATCACCACTTCTCTAGAGCTGACCTGTTAGAGACGGATGGCTTTATGCACAGTGCTCGCCTTACTTTCCTCATAACCCTCAGGGAAGGCTGTTAATTCTTCCAGGTTTACAGATGGGGAAACAGGGGCACAGAGAGGCTAAATAACTTTCCCACATCACACAGCACAGCCGGGACTCTGACCCAGAGCTTCGTAGATCCCCTGAACGCCTCTTTTCTCTGCAGCCAGCTCTCCTGCTCTCCCTGTCTCTCTGTGCATCCCTTCCACCACAATGTGCGAGGGGCGGGGGTAGTGCCACCTCCCCTGTGCACCTCCCCCCTTCCTTGGGTCTAGGGTGCCTGCAGCTGCTCTGGGCACAGATGCATCTGAATCGAACCTAAAGCATCTGCCTGCTCAGTCCACATTCAATCTTGATTCCTCAGCACCTGTCCTTGGTCCTGGGCCAGGTCGCCCACTGCCCGGATGCTTGGTAGGGCCACTTCCGCCACCGCAGACAAAGGCAGGATTTATAGTTGTCAGAAAACCATCTGAAACATTCCAGGCAACATTCACACCGCCACACCTTCCCAGACAAGCAGAGGCCATCTCAGGGCCACCCACTCGTGGTTTCCTGTACCCTCGAGGCTGCCATTCCAGCCCCTGCTTTTTCCCAGATGCCCATAGGCCCAGAGAGGGAAGGCAACTTGCCTGCAGTCACACAGCAGGGTACAGCCAGGTTCCAGGTTCAGCCTTGGCACAGTCAGCTCTCAAATCGGGGAGCTGGAGAGCTCTGCCCTCCTCTGACCCTGCCTTCACTTCATTTTTCCGAGCAGGGAAGGAGGGGGCGAGGCTGGGCCCCTCTGAGTGCAGTGCCCGCCTGCAGTCCCTGGGAGGGCATCCTTCCTACTGCAGCCCCATGCCGCCGCCACCACCACCACCGCATTAAGGACAGATGGATTACAGCTAATGAGCCTGCTTGCACCATTAACACTCGAGAGCCTTCCCGGGATTAAAGCCACGCGCAGCCCGCCGGGCCGGCTTGTCACTCTCGAGGTGGCGCCGAGGCGGCTGGCTGTGCATCAGTGCGCCTAATTGTTCCTGTAATTGGGAGCCTGATGCCAGCCTCCCTGGGGACGGCAGCCTAGCAGGAGCCGCCCTCAGTGTCCCCACCCCGGCCCGGCCTCTTCTACCCACCTGACCCCTGCCCAGCCTGTCCCAAGAGCCTGGGGGTCCCAGGAGCTGCCACTTGCCCCTCCTGCCCCTCAAACACCTGCTAAAAAGGAGAACAAACAGCCCCTTTGCTCAGGGCCCACCCTGGGCCTGGATCAGGGGGCCATCTCACTTTGACAGAGCCCCCATCCTTGCCGTGGAGCCGCCTAGGGAAGTGTCGTGGCCCTTTATTGCAGATAGGAAAATAATCAGTGCAGGGGTTGGGGGGGAGGGGGGTGCTGCCTCAGAGCACATGGCACCCAGCCAGGGTTTACCTGGACCGGGACCACGTCACAGCCCCGGCCTTTCTCACACACACGCTCTCCTGCTTTCTCCCATTTTCACACACACCATGCGTACCCACATACAGTATACAAAAGTCATGCACACTCTCTTACACACCTGCACACATTTGTACATTCACACACTCACCTGTACTTACATGCACTCTTACCCATGCACCTCGTGCAGGTTCATAGTCATGCTCACTCACATTCCTACTCTCTCACGTTCACACTCAGCCAACATGCACATTTTCACACAGTTCACTACACTGTCTCATGTACACATGTGCACTCCCACGCACCCTTTCTTCGCTCAGACTCATTTGCTCACTCCCACCTGTGGCCCGCGGCGTGGGTGTGGAGGGCTCCCT